>RJWM01012079.1:0-37293 GCA_004363535.1 Dasyprocta punctata | reverse complement strand
TACAGCCCCTCCAGCATTTGTTGTTGGTTGATTTTTTAATCTTGGCCATTCTTTCTGGAGTGAGATGGAATCTCAGTGTTGTTTTAATTTGCATTTCCTGAATGACCATTGATGCTGAACATTTTTTCATATATTTATTTGCCATTTGTATTTCTTTCTCTGAGAAGTGTGTATTCATCTCAGATGCCCATTTTTGGATTGGGTCCTTGAATTTCGGGGGCCTGATTTCTTTGAATTCTTTATATGTTTTAGATAGAAGTCCTTTGTCTGATGGACAATTGACTAAGATATTTTCCCAGTTCGTGGGTTTTCTTTTCACTCTGTACAAGAGACAAATTCATACAAACCAGAATGATAGAGCTGAGGGCATAGGAGGAAAATAGGATATTCATTAATGGGTATATTGAATTTTCACTTAGCAAAATGAAACATTTCTGGATATTGGTTACAAACAATGGATAATACATAAATTTTTAAATGTTTAAAATGGTAAATTTTAGATGGTATATATTTTATTACTATTTGAAAAAAACATAAAGCAACCCTATATTGAGTACCCATTGTGCCAGCCAATATGATAATGGCATTTTAAAACAACTTCCATATATGTGAGGTTCTATATTCTTATTTTACAGCTAACGAAATTGAAACTTTGATCCAGGTGTAGTGGTGCATGCCTGTTATCCCAGCACTCAGGCGGCAGAGGCAGGAGAACTGCTGTGAGTTTGAGGCCAGCCTGGGCTACACAGTGAGTTGAAGACCAGCCTGAATTGTATGGTGAGACCCTGTCTCAAAAAATAACAACAAAAAATTGAAGCTTTCAATAACTTTGTGATTTTTAGCTTCTCACAATTATTAGGGCTTAAGTCCAGAGTCAGACATCTGGGTTTCAACTCTGATTTATCACCAGAGCTGTCATGTGGTTCCAGACAAAGTAGTGTATGTGGGTTCCTAAGTTTCCTCACTTCAGAACTGGGCATAATAAAAGTACATTTCTTCTAAGCTTATAATCCTAACACTCTTGGAGGCTGAGGCAGGAGGATCCTAAGTTTCAGCCTAACCTGGGAAACTTACCAAGACTCTGTCCCAAAACAAAAAAAAAAAAAAAAAAGAAAGAAAGAACAAGCTGGGGCTGTAACACAAAGCAAAGTTCTATCCCCAGTATTGGAAAAAATAGTACATGCCTTCTAGATTTTTGTGAAGATTAAAATAGATGGTGTATATTAAATGCTTCCCATACCATCTGGCACATAGTAAGTGCTCAGTAAAGACAGAACTTGTTATAATTATTTAATGTACTCAGATATTTCTGCCTCCAATAGATTTTTAATATTCCACAATATATCAGACTCTGTTTCTTCAGGCTAGATAATCATATCTTCTGATAAACCTATATGAATAGCATCATAAGCCAGACATGGTGGGGCACGCCTTTAATCCCAGCACTTGGGAGGCTGAGGTAGGTGCAGCGTTGTGAGTTTGAGGCTGGCTTGGGCTACAACATGAGTGCAAGGCTGGACTGAGCTACATAGTGCGACCCTGCCTCAAAACACTAGGGCTGCGAGTTTGGTTCAGTGGCTTTAGTGCCTGTCTGGCAGGCGCAAGGTTGTGAGTTCGATCCCTGGTGCCACAAAAAAAAAAAGCATCATAATTCTATATATTATCCATACCAAAGGATTTCCTTATAAATACGTATTTCCTTATAAATAGCAAAATGTAGAGAAATCATAATTCCTTTAATTTATTGACAGAATGCTGTGTACTGGGACTATGATCATTCCTAATGTTCAAACGATGGTATAAAAGTAGTAGTTAATATTTACTGAAGTATACTGTAGTCAAATAAGCTGACAGATTTCACCAATATCAAGTCCTTTCAGACTCAGATAGATTGTGACTTACATAGACAGCAAAGGCAATATCAACATGGTATCAGTTCCCACTAACCTCATCCCATCAGATGACATCAAAACAAATAGGCCAGATGACAGGCATCTTCAGTGGTGGAGAGTCCTGTTGCTGAGGAGCCATTTTCCATACTGCACGGAGGTGACAAATAGTTCTAGAGCCCACAGGTATATTCTAAAGGGAAGAAAGATGAAGATAAAAATTTTTAGACCTCTCTTGGAACCAGAAAGGTGATAAGAAACTGCCTCACAGCAGCCTTTCTCAATATAGTGAGGTGAGGAATGGCCTTGCAACAGCATCTTAAAAATCAGCCTGTCTTTTCATGATCTTGGAGAATCATAGGACTTTTTCCTTCAGCCTTGAACCAAGCTGCAGTTGAACCATGCCTGTGCGGCCCATATACAAGTTTACAAACATGATGACACAGAGAAGTCACTCTACATGTACTGTATGCCAGACGTAATCTGATGCTTGGGATAGCAACTGGTGGCATATTTTATTATTTCTAAATTGCACATGTACAAATGAACTCGGAAGAGTAGAGGAATTTGCTTCAAGTTCCAAATTAATGAGAAGTAAAGCTATACCTTGTTCAAGAGGCCACTTCTTTTACCCTACACAAAACTGCTTTTGGTTTTAGCAGTGTACAAAGTTGATATGGCCTGCCATTCCAAGTGGACTAAGATCTTTGAATATATAGGGAAAAACTTAACCTTCCTGCACACTGCTGGTTCCTAATTCAATGCAAAGCAGACATTCAAGAAAGAGTTGTTACTCATTCAATGGGGATTCATTATGTACTTAACACATTAAACTTAATGGAGTTTAATCACCTCTAATGTTGGCTGTTACACCTCTGTAACCTCTGTAACATAGGGATTTTTTTTGCTACTAATGAGGCAAAAGAACTATTACTGTGTGACATAGTAATGTCAATGGTATTCCTTGTTCCTAAGAGTGTGCAAATGTGAAAGACGATGAGAGAGAGAAAGAGTTAGAGAGACAGACACAGAGACAGACAGAAATTGAGTGGCAGCGAGAATTTTTGAAAGTAATAAACCAGTTAAAGAGCTCACTGTGAAATCAAAATAGTACTGGTTCTACATTCTGTTTTTTGTTATATAAACTTAAGACAATTTTTTAAACTCTGCTATTGTTTAAATATGGCTTATCCCCTCTAAAAATCATAGTGGAGTGTCATTTACATTGTGTGTACTAAGAAGGTAAAAACTTAATCTGACAGTATTGTTTAAAGTGGGGCCTTTGTGCAGCGATTAGGATTAGAGAAGGTCATTATGACAAGGCCCTCTTTTGAAAACTGGTGACTTTTTAAGAGAAGAGAGGGAGACCAGGGAATGTGCATGGATGTTCCCTGTGTTTTACCATGTGATGCTCTGCACCCTCTTGGGACTCTGACAAAAAGAAAGCCATCATGATACAGCCTCCTGACCTTGAACCATACCTATAAACCAAAATAAACCTGTTTCTTTGATAACTTACCCAGTATGTGGAATTATGTTATTAGCAACAAAATACAGACTAAGATACTTCCTCTTTATGAATTCTCATGTCTAAGATGTAGAGAACGGCAATTATGACAACAATTAAATTATGTTATTGTGTCTTAAAAACTGTCAGTTTTAAGTTTGGCATAATGGCTCATGCCTGAAATCCTAGCACTATGGGAGGTAAGGAAAGAAGATCATAAGGGCCAGCCTGGGAAACCCAGAGACTTACTGAGACCCTGTCACAAAATTAAAATAAGGTCTGGGGATGTAGCTCAGTGCAAAAGCCTTTGCTTCAATCCCCAATGCTCCAAATAAGACAAAACCAAACCAAACTAAAAACCAACACCGTCCTTTTAGCCATATGTAGCAGTGCATGCCTATAATTCCACCACTCGAGAGGCTGAGGCAGGAGGATACTGAGGATACTCTGGCATACACAGGAAGATTCTATCTCAAAAACAAACAAAACTTATCCTTTCTTTGGTCTAACCATCTGAAATTATAGTAGCATTTTCAAGATTGTTCAGATGAGGGCTGGGAGTTTGGCTCAGTGCCTTAAGCGCCTGCCCTGGCAGGCGCGAGGTTGTGAGTTCAATCCCCAGTGCCGCAAAAAAAAAAAAAAAAAAAAAAAAAAGATTGTTCAGATGTGTCTTCCAAATGTCTATTTCCTCATCACATCCTATTTGAAGCCTAAAGTTAATCTGATCTTAATGAAAGAAAATATTTTTGAAATTCCATGTCTACATTGGTTATGGTCTGAACTGTGTCACCTCACATTTCAAAGACTGAATCCCAATCTGTAGTACACCAGAATGTGGCTATATTTTCAGACAGGGTCTTTAAAGGGGCAATTATGTTAAAATAACAGTGTTAGTATTATAGGTAGCTAAATTGGATAGAAATTAATTTTAATATATAGTCAGAGAGAGAGAGTGAGCCCTCAAGGAAGTCAGCACAAACAAAAGAGAGATATCACTAGTGTGGCTTGAGGCAAATCTAAAGAGTCAGGCCTTTGGATGTAGCTGCAATAGCCAGGCCTGCAAGATAAACAACTTGAGCCTGTACTATAATTGGCATCACCTGGTCCAAGAGGCCACAAAGGCATCAGGTACATAGGTGGGTGGCAACAACATCCAAACCCACACTCCTCTCCCTTCCCAAAAATACCTTAGTTTTTTGTTCTTACCCTTGCTAAATTACTATTTCCTTATTGGATCAATATCAGCTAAGTGGCTATACTTACAGTCCTATAGGTTGATTATAGTCTGACCCATGTTGTGATTTTGCTGTACAAATTAACCCTGACAAAGGGTTTCAGTGGCCACCCCTTTCAAGACCCCTCCTGTCTCTCAGGACCTTTCTCTTAATAAATCTTTCCTACTCTTAACTTCCATTGTCCCTTAAAATTCATTCTTCAATATTTGAGAGAAACCAATTCTACACATTTGACATTTAACAGATTGAGTTATATTTTTCCAATATCATTAAGATATGTCCTAGTTTTCTGACTGAGGTTCTTATAAGGAGAAGGCATAATTACGAGACAGTAAGGATGTGTGTACACAGAGAAAAAGTGAGAATACAGTGACAAAAAGATCACCTGGAAGCCAAGGACAGAAGCCTTAGCAGAAATCAAGACTATAGCCATTCTAGGACTGTGGAGGAAGAGAACCTGGCCTCACCAGGAAGTGATCCCTGCCTGGAAACCAGCACCAAGTGCGGGCTGCTGCTGGAGTGGGGACAGCCAGACCCAAGCCTCTCTCCATAAGTCAGTGCCATTCGCGGACTGTAGAGAGAACCAGGCCTCACCAGGAAGCAATTCCCACCTGGAAACCATATCATTTTTATTGTTTTGTTGGGTTGGGTTTTATTCTTTTGTTTTGTTTGATTATGTTAAATTTGATGGCATGAGCAGCTATTTAAAAGATAGCAAGACATATTATGGTAGCCATTTTGGATTTACTATTGGCTTGTTTTGAAGTCCTTTATTGCATTCATTGTTTTGTTTCTATTGTTTCTATTCTATTATGTTCTGTTTGATTTTTACTATGTCTGAAGGTATCTGCAGCTATTTTGAAGACAACAAAAGGCATTACGGTAACTATTGCTGACTTCATAAGGGTTTGAATTCCTGTATCACTTATACTGGTTTATTTTGATTGGTTTTATTGTTTTATTTTTCTTGGTTTTATCTCTTTAAAATAAAAATTTAAAAATAAATAAATAAATAAATACGAAATCAAGACTAGAAACACCTTGATTTGGCTGCCTCCAAAATTGTGAAAAATGGGGCTGGGGATTTAGCTCAGCAGCATAAGTACCTGCCTGGCAAGCGCAAGGTCATGAGCTCAATCCCCAGTCCCCACCCCCCAAAAAGTGTGAAAAACTCCATTTCTGTTGTTCAAGCTATTTGCAGTATTTTGTTATGTTAGTCCTACCAGACTAATACACTTCTTTCTTTATTCTTTCTTTCTTTCAGCAGGGAATTCCCCTAATTCATCCTTATTCCAGTACACACAGTCTGGTACACCAGCGGTGCATAATCGATAGGTGCTTAATGTACACTGTCAATGATTTAGAGTAGAAGGCATTACCATTTACTGAGAGCTGAGTGTGGGAGAAGAGCAGGGTGGGGATATATTAAAAACAGAGGGATCCCCAGCACTGAGGGAGGCTGAGACAGGAGAATAGCAAGTTCAAGTCCTGCCTGGGCAACTTAATCAAAAATTTGTCTCAAAAAAAATTTTAAGGGTTGAAGATGTATCTCAGTGGTAAAGTATTCCTGGGTTCTATTCTCAGTACTACAAAAAAGAACACATAGGGAGATTTGGAGTCATATACACCTGAATTTGAATTTTTGCCCCAATTTAATATTTGAGGCTCCCTGCTCTTCCACGCAGCCAACTCACAGCACCTACTCCACGGTCAGGCTGCCTGATCCACACCAGCTTCATTATGAACTTTCAATGTGACCGTGGGAAATTCTCTTAATCTGTCTCTGTGTGATTCATAGTTTTCATCCACAAATGAGGTAATAATATTTACCATATATTAGGACACAGGTTTAAAAGAAATGATGACACTTTAAGTGCTTAGAATGATGCCTGGCTCAATATAAGAAGTCAATAAAATTTAGTTCTTAAAGATACTGTAGGATTACTGCAAGCAATTATATAAACTCCATAAATGTTGGCAATTAATGTTACTTTATGGCAATTGCTACTAACATCATTTCATTTTTTTAATAATTCTGTAGAGTAAGTGATAATAATATCAGTATTCTATAGAAACTGAGTTCTAATAGTTAGGGATTGATGTAAGCAGGACAGAAGCCACCTTATGCTTCTATCTGGTTCTAAATTTACTTTCTGAATCTAAACTAGCTTGTGATAACCATGTGACCAGTGCGCCTATGTGATAACTTGTGTACTAACAATATAGTGTGATAACCATACAGCCTGTGTGGCAAAAATCTTATCTTGTGAACCCTTTCAAGAAACTTATAAAAATATGTTTTCTAAAAAATATATTTTTACCATAAAGAAAATACATTTTTATCACCATAGGATTAGCACACTATTTGTATACCACTATAAGATTAGCACATGTTGTTTGTATCAAACTCCCCACAGCATAGAAGGAGAAGCCTCGCTATATGCTCATGGACTGCCCTGGGTACTGCTCTTTGCAGAGCTGCTGCTCAAGCTCTGTAACTGTCTGTGACCGTCACTCTGCCCATCCAGAATGGCCACATTGGCTTCCTGGCTCTACCAGTCTTTGGATCACCCTGAGTTTCAGTGCTGCCCATTTGGCTCCCAAGTCTTCAAGGTGTGTTGGCTAGGTGGAAGAAAGATCAGTATCAGTGCAGACCCACAGGATCAGTATGCACTGATGGCATTGCCTCCAACTTCCAGCTTACACCAAGGGTAAGTTCCTTCTGTCTTACTGTGAATGTGATAAATGCTCAGTAAAGCATTCCATTCAGGAAATTGCTCGACTCTTGGAATCTTTCTTTGGTAGACACACAGATTCCCTTTTGCTCCTCTGAGCCCCAGGGTGGCCTAACTTCGAGGGTCTTTTGGCCTAAAGAGTGGCCTCTGTGTCTGCTCACAACAGGGATTCTAACCAAATGCCTCCTGAAAAGAAGCACTGGTCAAATAGAAAAAAAGTTACACATTTGATAGTAGAGCTATGAGTATGTGAATCTGATTTTCATCTGACTTTGATTTTGATGCTTCTGGAAATTGAACCCAGGGCCACATGAATGCTATGCAAGTGCTCTACCACTGAGCTACACTCTAGTTCTCATACTAAGGTTTTATCATAGGCAAAATTTTAATTCTACTGAGATACTCAGCTTCTTAAAAAGAAATAAAAAGCCAGGAATGGTGGTTCACATCTGTAATTCCAGCACTCTGGGGAGTCTGAGGCAAAGGATCATAAGTCTGAGCCTAGCCTGGACAATTTAGTGACTTAGAGACTCCCTATCTTAAAATAATTTAAAAAAAAAAAGAAAGAAAAGGTGGGGCTGTACCTCAGTGTGATGGCTCTGATTCGCTCACCAGTATTAAAAGCAAAACAAGACAGAGAAAGGACTGAATATTATGCAGTGGAATTCATACTACTTTTAAAGTATGAGAGGACATTCCTATTATAAAGACTCATTTTCTCATTTCTAAGATGAAGGTAATTGTAACCAGGACTGCAAAATGGACCTTTTAAAATTATGCTTTTTCTATTAGAGATAAGAAACTTCTCCAAACTTTCTCCTGCTGAACATATAACCAACAGCCCCTCTTCCCTAGCCCCAGAAGGCTAGAGCCCAGTTTACTTTACACTAGAAAGAGGAGGATGAGCTGAAGACGGCTAAAAGTGATAAAGCAAGTGCACAGGTGTGCATTATCTCTCTGTGCTATCCTCCCCTTCTTTCCCCTCTATAAAAGACCTTTATCCACCTGTACACAGGGAGATGGTGATTCGATGCAAATAGGCCACTCTATCTCCCTAGAGCTAGCTTTGAATAAATCTTTTTCTTTCCTTTTTACCAAAAGATATGTCTTCCTTTGATTCAGTCATTGGCAACCAATGAGCCTAAGCATATAAACCAAAGTGGCCAGTAACATGACCATACTTACTTTGAAGATATGCTGGGCATTTAAATTGGATAATGTAGGTAAACCTAACGTCCTAACAGTGTTTAGTACATATCTGTATTCCAATCATATATCACAGGATCTGGTACATGACAAACAATGCTCTCAGTAATTTTTTTAAAGAATGAATGAGAGCAATGATTCTCAAATATTTTGATCTCAGCAACTCTTTATAGTTTTAAAGTCTTGTGAGGACCTAAAGGTATTTTTGTTTATGTGAGTCATGTCAATTGATTTTTATCATATTAGACACTAAAACCAAGAAAAATTCAAACACAAGAATACACAAGTTAGGCATCGTAGCACACATAGCTATTCAATAGACTGAAGCAGCAAGACTGAAAGTTTGAGGTCAGCCTGGACAAATTAGAGAGACTTTGACTCAAAATGAAATAAATAGAAAAAGGGTTGGGAGTGTAGATCAATGGCATAGAGTTTGCCTAGCATGAAGGAGACCCTGATTTCAATCACCAGTAGGAAGAAGAGGAGAATAAGAAGATAGGTACAAAGGCATTCCACTGGATTTCTGAGTAATACTATCATCATAGGTTCTGTTGGTTTTGTGTAACCATACTTTTCATTAGAGAGTAAATAAAAGTGGAATACTCAACTTTTAGTATGAAAATAATTTTGATCTTGCTAACTGTATGAAATGGTCTTTAAACCCTTGACCTATACAGAAATGTTGCAAATTGTGGGGAACTATAAACTCGGGGAAATCCACATAGCAAGTGAAGCTTTGACTTTTAACTTACCTTCTGGATTCACTGCTTTCTACTAAAATCCTTAGCCTGTCTTGTCTTCAGAAACATTCAACACTTGATGAAAGAAACCACATGCTGTATTAATTAAGGAGACAGGTAGCCCAAACAAATCATAAATATGTATCCAACTAGAAAGATAACTCAAGAATATGAACTGTGAGTGGAAGAGTACAAGAAAAAGAGCAATAGTCTTTGATCTGGCCCTCAACTATCTAGGGGAGTTCTGTTATTCTTGTTTATTCCCCCAAATGACTATAAATTAATGTTGTCTCTGGGTTGAGCATATAATTATACACCTACATTTAGAACTGCATAATTTTCCAATGCAGCTAACAAGGCATTAAATGAATAGTACATGCTCAAAAACACAGTAATTGGGATTCAGAGACTCCTAGAGACATGTGTTATGGCATAAATTGGTTAAAATTAATGTTCAAATTGTAAATGTAATTGCTTTGTTGAGATAATGTCTTCTCCCAAAAGAATATAATTTACCTATTTACTTAAAAACATCTATTTCATTACTAAAATTATAAATTTCCTTTTGAAGTGAACATTAATATTTGCATTTGTTCAGATTATATGGAAAACACATGAGGCTTTTTAAAAATTTGTTCATTATTTCCTGCCTTAGTATGTGTTACAGCTGCAAAATTGTTCATCACAATTCACAAGCCCCAATATAATTTTTAGAAAAGTGCTGGATGATTGGTTTCTATGCTTGCTGGAATACAGCTAGTGCTGTAACTATCTAGCTCCAACAATTTTGTGTGTGTGTGTGTGTGTGTGTGTGTGTGTGCGTGCGGGCCGGCGGGAGGGGGGGTGTATTGAGAATTGAACCCTGGGCCTTTTCTTTCTTTCTTTCTTTCTTTTTTTTTTTTTTTTTTTTTTTTTTTTTTTTTTTTTTTTTTTTTTTTTTTTTTTTTTTTTTTGTCTTTTTGAGACAGGGTCTTATTCTGCAGTTTAGGTTGGCCTTGGGCTCACTTTATAGCCCAGGCTGGTTTCGAGCTTGCAACGATCTTCCTGACTCAGCCTCCAGAGTACCCTGGGCCTTTTCGCACCGAGTTATATCCCAAGATGTCTTTGTTGTTGTTTTTGACAGGGTCTCATTAAGTCACCAAATTGCTGAGGTTGGGCTCAAACTTGTGGACTACTCCTACTTCAGTGCTAGTGAGGCAGGAGACTGAGCGGCAAAGCTGGCTAAGGAAATGAGCGGGCCCTGTCAATTATAAGATCCCAAGACAGCGCCAAATAATTCCCAGGGCCCCTTAAGTGGAACTTCCATGGACTCCCACGAGCTGTGGTTGGCATAAAAGAGAGGAGAGCCATGAAGAGCCCACTATCATGACTCTTCACGGTAGCCCACTCTATGTCTTCTGTATCAGGGTGAATTTTTATTTATGCTCTTTTTCTCCTTTTCTCTCTTTTGTTCACTCTGCACAGCCAGTTTCTCCTTTAAGCCTTTACTCTTCACTTTTCAGATAAACTTTCAGCATCATTTTTGGCTCCTTTCAATCAATTCTTTGTTCGAGGCAAGAAGGACCTGGAGAGCCCGGTGTGGTGGCGCATGCCTGTAATCCCCGCACTCGGGAGGCTGAGGCAGGAGGATCTTTGCGAGTTCCAGACCAGCCTGGGATACAAAGTGAGTTCAAGGCCAGCCTGAACTATATAGTGAGACCCTGTCTCAAAAAATAGAGCTGGAGAGCTGGGCGTGGTAGCGCATCCCTTTAATCCCAGCACTCGGGAGGCTGAGGTAGGCGGAGCGTTGTGAGTTCGAGGCCGACTTGGGCTACAACGCGAACACAAGGCCGACCTGAGCTACATAGTGCAACTCTGCCTCAAAAAACTAGGGCTGGGAGTTTGGTTCAGTGGTTTAAGTGCCTGTCTGGCATGTGCGAGGTTGTGAGTTCAATCCCTGGTACCGCAAAAAAAAAAAAAAAAAAAATAGGGCCGGGGATTTAGCTCAGTGGCATAGGTGCCTGCCTGGCAGGCACGAGGTAGTGAGTTTGATACCCGGTACCGAAAAAAAAAAGCAAAGAGAGAAGGATCTGGAATAGGTTTAACTGGTGAGCCACTTCTAAAGGAACTACCTGATAACACTGGGATTACAGGTGTATAACACAAGTATGAATATTCTTCTACCTTTTTGTATGCACTCTTAATTATTTATAACTACCGCTCTGTCATCTATCACTCACCTACTTAC
The DNA here is from genome assembly GCA_004363535.1 of Dasyprocta punctata. NCBI lineage: Eukaryota > Metazoa > Chordata > Mammalia > Rodentia > Dasyproctidae > Dasyprocta > Dasyprocta punctata. The sequence continues at coordinate 25,754 of RJWM01012079.1, read as the reverse complement.
ACTTCATGCTGAAATATTTGAAAGAAAAATGCAAACATTCACTCCTGAACACATTAGCACTCATCTCTTTACAAAAAGCATTTTCTTGTATAACATTATTGTTAGCAACCTTAAACAAACTAACGTTAATTCAATGATGTTATGTAAATAAATCTTTTTAATTTTCTCAAATTTTCTTCAAATATCATTAATCTACTTTTTTATCCCAAGATTCAATAATTCAGTCTTTTGGCTGTGTGCCTTTTTTTTTTTTTTTTTTTTTTTTTTTTTTTTTTTTTTTTTTTTTTTTTTTTTTTTTTTTTTTTTTTACTTTTCTAAAAATTTGGAACAAATCTCACAACCTCATTTGTCTTTTATGACATTAACTTTTGAACACTTAAAGCTAGTTTTCCTTAAAAATGTCCTACAATATGGATCTGTCAGTTTCCCCATGATTACATTCAGGTTAAATATTTTTGGCAAGAATACCACGCTATTTTACATCAAGAAGGTAGATAAAGTGTTTTCCCCATTATTGGTTAAAGACAGCTAATGTCTGACTGAGGGTGTAGGTCAGTGGCAGAGCCCCTGAGTTCCATTTCCAGCAGTGGGGGAAAAAGTGACTATCTTTCCAGTCAAGTGTATAGTTTCCCTTAGCAATGAGTAAGTGATCTTTGGGTTAATAACTTCAATATCCCCTTTCCTAATAATACTTCACTGAATGTTTTGTGATTCATTGATTATGTTGGCCTAAATCAATTATTACATCTTGCTTGGCATTTATGAACTAACACTTCTTTTTAAAGGGCAGTTCTGGGAATACTAGGCAAACACTCCACCACTGAGTTATACTCCCATCCCTCAACTAATATTCTTTTTTTTTTTCTTTTTATCACGGATCGAACTCACAACCTTGTGCTTGCCAGGCAGGCGCTGTGCCACTGAGCTATATCTCCTACCCCCTCAACTAGTGTTCTTACTGAAGCATAATTATATCCCCATTTTTCCTCATTCATCACTCTTTAAAAATTTCTTATGATACTTAGATTATACATTTTTAGTTACACTGGGGATTCAACCTAGACGTATGGTACAAAGGAGTTACACCCCCATTCCTACACTCCCATTCCTCTGTCTCTGTCTGTCTCTGTGTGTCTCTCTCTATATATATACATACTTTTTGAGACAGGGTCTCACTAAATTATCAGGGTTAGACTCGCACTTGCTTCTGCCTCTCTGTTACTGACAGCTCAGGTCAATTAGATCAGGTCTATTTGCTGGTTGCAGGGGAACTTTTATTTTTGGTGAAAAAGAAAAAGATCCTATTCAAAGTTAGCTTGGAGGAGACGGAGGGGACTCAAATTTGAATAAATTACCATCCTATTGTACCCAGATGTGCATTAGTCTTTTAAGGAAAAGGGAAGAGGGAATACAATGAAGCAATAGACAACTCCAGGCTTGCCTCATCCCTCTGGGCCCTTTTCCACAGCCTCCCTTTCCTATGGAAAGTGAACCACTTAAGCATATTCTCTGTATCCCTCAGGGTTGAGGAGAGGAGAGGGTGGCAGTTATGCCCTTGAGTTGAGGAAATTTGGAGATGCAGCTTGTCTAAAAAGGAAAACTTTCTAGCTTTTTAAAGTTCAATTTTGCCCTACTGATTCTATCCTGGGTAGCTAGGATTACAAGTGTGTACCACCACTCCAGACTGATTATAAACTTTTTCAAAGCAGTCTCCTGTTCTTTCATATGTGTATTTTACATGCACTAAAAAAATACTGCATTCAAAGGCATGGGTCAGAGAACTCACGACCTGGCTTCATGTACCTAATAAAATTTAACAGCCTAGTTGCAGAACCAGAACTCAGTTGTTAAACAAGGAATGTTTGCATAATTAATACAGTTCATTTTCACAGCATTAAATATTTCAAGCGTGTTCTTTCATTTGCTTCCCACTACAACTGAGATATTACGTATTATTCTCCATTCTGTTTGAGACAAATTCTCAGTAAGTCACTAAGCTGCATAGACTGGGCTCAAATTTGTGATCTTCTTGCCTTAGACTCCCAGAATGCTGGGGTTACACGTATGCACCACCACGCCCTGCTACTTTATTCTCCTTTTATCATATGTAGTTACTAAGAATTAGAGAACCTAGAGGCTGTTTCCATAGCTATTGGGCAGGTATGTAAAAGAATGGGCACGTAAACTTCACATGCCATGCTGTGCTCACAGGGAGGTCAGTACAGGCAATCTCCAGTGTACAAAATCTCTTAGAAGGGGCTGCACAGACAGAGCACCACCATGTCACAACAGTAAAGTTGGCTTGTTGGTTTGTTTTTGTTTTTTCAGACAGGGTCTTGCTATTCAGTTCAGGCTGACCTTGGACTCACTTTGACCTCAAACTCAGGGCAATCCTCCTGCCTCAGCCTCTTGAGGAGTGCTGGGCTTATAGGTGTGGGCCACGACGCCTGGCTCTAAAGCTAGCATTTTAAAAGCAAGCAAAGGGTCTTGACCTCATTTTCAACAAGCTGCCAATTTTGGCGGTGCAAAGAAGCGTTTTAAACTTGAATCCATCCCCAAACCCCCGCCCCCCCCCGCCCCCAGCATTTCTGGGCCAAGAGTTTGTCAGATTTGTGTTTATGACTGAGGACGCCATGAGCAGGGTAAGATAACCGCCGCCCAAACATACAACCAAGGGCGGACCAGGAACACCTGCACCGCTTGTTTCCTGCTCCAACCCCACTCCCAGGCACCTTGTTCCTGGCTCCAGAATCTCGCGGTGGTCATAGTTCAAGTCCAGGCTGAGGTCAGGAAGCTAGTGGCCTCAAAGTTCACTACCACAAGGAAGCTGGCAGGCCAGAGGGGCTGGCCCCAAAAATTCACCGCTTCGTGCTCCGCCCCTAGCTCAGGGCTGCGGGCCGTGTTCGCCAATAAGCTGGACTTGGGCGCGCAGGGCAAGTGCTGGGCGCCTATCCGGAAGCTGTGCGGGTTCCACTATAAAGATGCGGCCATGTTCTCGGGCCGGGACTCGTGGAGCGCACCAGGGGCCGCCACTGCAGCGAGGTACAATTTGAGGACTATGCCCTTCGTCCTTCGCAGTCCCTCAAGTCCTGCATTACACTACAGGCTCTGCAGATTCCAATTAGCAACCTCCACCCTTTTGCTCCGCCGAGGCATGAAGAGCATCCTGAGATACTGATCCAACTGGCACCCTGAGCTGCACAGTTTCTGCAGCAGGTGCAAGGTATAAAGTTGCCACACAACTGACTGTGACCCCCAGGTGTACACTGCCTGGACAAAGAGACATCTTCTTAGAGGCAAAACTCACGGACATGTGGAGGCCCTTCACCCTCATACTAGTCTACAGTCAGCCTCAAGTGATTCGTATTTATCATTGAAGTGTTCCCTGTTATGGCTCTAGAGGCACCTTCTCCAGGTAAGCAGATGTCACTTGTGATTCTAGATCTGTCTTTCAGCATGGCGCTTTAGCTTGCAAACTCTGTTGTCTGATGGGTTAAAAAGAAAGCCATTAGTTCAGTTTGTCCAGTGTTTTCTTTTTCCTTTTTTTTTCTTTTTTTTTTTTTTTGACTTTGTGAGACAGGGTCTCGCTATGCAGTTCAGACTGGCCTTGAGCTCTCTTTGTAGCCCAGGCTGGTCTTGCAAGATCCTCCTGCCTCAGCCTCCCAAGTTATTCGATTTACAGGCATTCACCACCACACCCGGCTTGTCCAGTGCTTTCTTGTGTCACTTCCCAACTTGTTGACATGAGGTACCTGAAACTGGAAGATTTACTTGTCATTTTTGCATTATGCTACAACCATTATAAACCTATGATGTGTTACTATTGTGGTAGATAATTGAGAAACAGAAGAAATTGAAAAATGTCTCAGGGACTGTGGGATGGATGTGAATTTACAATCATGATTTCTGGTTCCATTAAAGGCTATTGTTACTGTTTAACTTTTGAGATCATGTATGTATGTTATTTTGAGAAAATGAAAGAGTAGGTGTTCGGCTGGATTTCCAAACTGTTTTGAAACATTTATTACTCCTTTCTGCCTTTCATTTACTCTCATATTAAACTAAAATGCTTATAGCTGTTATCCTTTGCCTGTCCCATCATTGTATTTGGAAGTACTGGGGAGAATAGAGCTCATCACTTGAGCCACGGTGGTTCACAGTGGGAGAGGGCTTGTGCCCCAGGGGTTCTACTGGATAGATCCTCGATAGGAGTGTAATCAATGCCTGATTTAGATGATGAGATTTATGTGAATTTTTGGAATTAAGCCTATGTTGTAATATGATGAGAAATTTGCAGACAGTGGGATGTGAGTGAACATATTTTGTATGTGGGACAGACTGTATCCCTGGGACCCAGAGGGCAGAGTATGGCGGGGAGAATTCTAAGATGACCATGACAACCTTGTTTGAACACCTTCTGTTGGGTGTTAGAAGAACTTGTGAATATGATGACATAGAACTGCTGTGATTATGTTCTGCTACGTGAGAAAAGAGATTTTATAGATGTTTTAAGGTTTCATTTTATAGATGTTTAAGTGGATGTTCCAGTAAAAAAAGTTATGCTGGGTGAGCCAGAACTAACCAGGCAAGCCCTTAAATAAACCTAGGAGATTAGAAGTATAGGGAAGAATACAGAGAGTTGGATGTGGCAAAGACTGCATGAAACCTCTAGGAGGTAATAGTGGAACCAAATTCTGCCAAAACCCTCAGAGAGCTTAAAATGTAGTCCTCATAGTTTCCAGATGGAATTTCAGCATGGATTATTAATAATCACAAGCTGAATTTAGCATGTGAGACACTGAGCTAAGAACAGTTATGCCAAACCTGAGCCTCTGAATCTACAGAACTGTGAGCTAGTAAATGGACACATTTTACACCACTAAATTTGTGGTACTTTGTTATGCCAGGATAAAAAACTAACACAGATGGAATTGCTGGGTTAAAGAAAATTCATATATTCAGCTTAAAATGGTACTGACAGTTTTCCGAAGTGGGGCTAACAGTTTATATTCCCATTATCAGAGGTCCAGTTCTTCTATTTCCTTGGCCAAGATTTTTTTTTCTGCACTAAGGATTTAACCTAAGGTCTTACACATGCTAGGCAAGCACCCTAACACTGAGCTACGTCCCTGGCCCTTTTCATTTTGAGACAGGGCCACACAATGTTGCCCATGTTGAACCTAAAATCTTCCTGCCTTTGCCTCCCATGGAGCTGGGGTTTCTTCTTCAACTCTTCATATTTATAGTTGTTCTAGGTACCCTGATAGATGTATACTGATATCTCATTGTGATATTAATTTGTAAATCTTTCATAACTGAGTTTGAGCAACTTTTAATTATTAAATATTCTATTTTATGAAGTGCCTACTGAAATATTCTGCCAATGTATAATTGCACCTACTTTTTTTCTTCTTGGTTTTATTCTAAACATAAGATGTTCATGCTGTATGTGTAGGTGTAATCGATATACTCCTTATCATTAGTAGTTTTTAAGACCTGTTTCAAATATTACAGTCTGCTAAAAGGTCATCAAGATATGCATTACATCATTTTCTAGAAGCTTTGAATTCCTGAATTATATTTTTGTATGATTTAAGTTAGAGGCCAAAGTTATTTTTTTCATATGGTTTGGTATCCAACTAGTCCAGCCCTACTTACTTAAATTATTGATTTCTCCCAAGCACTGCATTGGTAGTTTCGATGTAAGTGAAGTGACCAACTAACTGTGTATCAGTTTTGTCTGGTCCATAAACTTGTTGTATCTCGGGTTAATGTAGAACTGTAATTCCCTTCAGAAATGTTATGGAGATTTCTGGGCAAAGGTCTTATGGATTTTAATTAGTTATAGTCCTGTGGTATTTGATACTTTCTCATGCTGTAGGAATTTTTTTTCTTCTCTGGCTTCTTGGTGTATCTGTTGACCATCATCTTTGAAGGCTGAGCTGACTCTCCATCCTTGGTTCTCTTGTGTTATATTAACTTAAGAATCTTGAATGCTACTCTGTTTTTAACTCTCATTTTCTTTTTTTTTTTTCTACTGGGACTCGAACTCGCAACCTCGAGCTTGCCAGGCAGGCACTTTTATGCTGCTGAGCTATATCCCCAGCCCTTAACTCTCATTTTCTTAGTATGTGTGTTAACTCCAGAAAACTGAGGGCTGACTTAGCTATCTCACTTAGAAATCAGACACATCATATAAATATTTAAAATTAGTGCTTTAAATAGAAGTTTTAAAATCAGGAGATATAAGATGATAAATTGGTATCGTGGAATATTCCTCCATGTGAATGGGCTAAATTTACAATTCTTAAGTCATTTAACTTCTTAGCAATGAGTAATATGCTTAATATGTGAAAAATGTTTACAGCTGATTGAGAAAGAATAAAGTTTTAAAAGGAATTAGTGGGGCTCAAGGGATGTAACTCAGTGGTGGAGTACATGCTTAGTATGCACAAAGCCCTGGGATACGTCCCCAGCACTACAAAAATGAAATGAATTCATTCATTTAAAAAATATCCCTTTGGGTGCTTATAAAATGCAAAATAATCATAGGAAAATTAATATATACATACAGTTTTGGGTTTTTTGTTTGCTTTTTAGGACAGGGTCTCACTAGATAGTTGAGGCTGACCTTGAGCTCACTGTGTAGCCCAGGCTAGCCTTAAACTTTCATCAATCCTCCTGCCTCAGCCTCCCAAGTGCTGGGATTACAGAGGCAAACACCGCATCTGGCACATATTGAAGTTTTAACAACAGTTTTCAGTAACTGGTAGAGTTGCTTGTGACTTAAATTTTCTTTAAGCTTTTCTGAAATAGCTAAGTGCTGTATCTCAAGATTTGTCAAACTTGATGCTATTGGTATTTTGAAACAGATAATTTCTGTATCATTGGAGGCTTTCCCGTGCATTGAAGGGGTTGCACTAGGTGTCAATAACACTGTGCAGAAATTTCTAAACTTCCCTTGGTGAGCAAAATACCCCAGGCTGAGAACCACTGTACTACAATAGATAAATATTGAATACATGTAGAAAGTTAGGTAAATGTAAAAAAAAAAGGTCTAAGTATTGTTTAGTAAAAACATTACATAATGTGATTTTTGGGGGGTATTCTAGCAATCATTTTCCCATGGCATTAAAAATTTTTCAAAAGCATCCTGTGAAAGTGACATAAGTTTATTCTCTAAGCCTCTGGAATCCTTTCGGAAATTGGCATTGGTCCAGATTTTTTAAAAAAATAACACTCTGTAGACCTTTTGCCCATTTTTCGGGGTGTCTGTGTGTGTGTATACATGCACATGTTGTTATATACATATAGCTTGGATGTTAATCCCTTGTTGGTATATTTCTATTAATGAAAATAGAGGTAGTCCCATTAAGTTAATGCACATTTATCAGTGGATTCCTATACAGCCCATACAAATGTTGAGGAATTTAATCACCCTTAGTGTTAGGCAACCGCAGCTTATGCCTCAGGGGACAAGGCAGAGAGAAGCGTTGCATTAGCACTAAGTCTGCATTCGCTGTTAGGCCTGAGGGCGGCAGCATATCCTGAGGTAACTATCACCAGCTAAGATCGTGTGAGCCCATCCATTTTCTTGCCTTCAGTCCTCTTCCAACCTTAAATCCCACAAGACCCCGTGTGGGGTCATCCAGATGCCTGGCGGAGTTCCTTTATGGGGTCACACATGGACTACGAGATACAGCATGTTCGTCAGCGCGGTATAATTTAGAAGTGAAACCTTTAGACAGAGCCACCAGGGTGATGTTGATAAGCTCTTCTGGTATACGTGCTGAGGCAAGCACCTGAGGAGCTCTTTTGGGATTCCTCAAATGGTTCATATAGATTTCCCTCATTCCAAGACCCTATCCTGAAACACACTCTTAGAAGTCAGGTTTGAGGCTAGAAGTTGCACTATTGACCTCAGAGGGCAGAAGGGGGAGGGGCACATACACTCCAGTTCGTGCCTGAGCAAGGAAAGAAGGGTGGGGCACATCTTTCAGCCGGACTGTGCTCGGAGAAAATCGGAGCAATCACGTGGCATCCAGCTGACCAATCAGAGGCAGTGGTCCAGTTAGCTCCACCCATTTTTTCTTTACAAGTTCTGGTTTTACCCAGATCGCAGTAGAAGCTACACTGCTGAGTCTCTGAGTGGGAGCTGACGTTATGGCCACTCGGTCTTCCAGAGAAGTGAAACGCCACCGGGATAAGGTGCCTGGAGGGCCGAAAAATGAGGGCTCCGAGCTAGCTCCTGACGATACCTGCACAACCGGTAATCAAAATCCTGTTGCCTTGGACCTCACGGCTTCAGGCAGTGTGCCTTTATCAGGTGACCCCGGGAGAAGCAGCACAGCAGGTTCTCTAGGTTCTGTGGCCATTTGGGCTAATGAAGACCCAGCACCTGCCTGTGAGACCTGCTTGCCCGCGGAACACAGTTCCGACCTCCAGGGCAGCAGCAGCCCCTATGTACGCCTTAGGCGTCTAGGCTCCCAGATGGGCAGCCAGTCCGACATGGGGCAAGACCCGGAGAGCACTGATCTGCCTAGTGGGTATTTGGCTCAGACCAAGAGCCGTAGAAGCAACCATCCTAGGAAGTAGCCAGGTCGCAAAAGGGCTGCCACATCTCCAGAGCGCCCTCAGCTTCTTGGGGGCCCCCACTTGGTCATCTGTGCTGCCACCGCCGCCATTTTCAAGGTCTCCGCTCTGCACTGGGTACCATTCTCAGGCTTCTCTGGGGAGTCAGGCCACTTGTCCAGGGCCAGCGCTCCGCAGCCAAACCCTCCAGACAAGCCCTGCACTTCACAGCGGTACTACCCGGACAGGTAAAGCTCCTCGGCTTTCTACTTATGTTTCAGGTCCCGCAGTCGGCAACAGCACATCCACACCTGGCCCTGATGTTCACCGCCGCGCCACCAGGGCAAGTCTTGCTCACCGCCGACGCGCCACCCCACCAGGCTCCGTTCTTCACAGCGGCAGATCCCAGCCTGGCCTTGTTCAACGCAGGCGTGCCACCTTAGTAGGCCCTGTTCTCCATAGCAGGGCACGCGGGTCTGGCCTTGCTCGCAGCGGGGCATCCAGGTCTGGCCCTGCTGGCCACGGCCGCGCAACTGGGGCAGGTTTTGCTTTCCGCAGCCGCACCTCCCCTCCAGGACACAATCGCAGCACTGGGTCCGGAACTCGCCTTCATGCCCGCCGCCACGCCACCCCGCCGGGATCCGTAAGCAGCAGCAGCGCCACCCCGCCAGGCCCTGTTCTCCGCAGCAGTGCGTCCGGAACTGGCGCTCATGCCCGCCGCCACACCACCCCGCCGGGATCCGTAAGCAGCAGCAGCGCCACCCTGCCAGGCCCTGTTCTCCGCAGCAGCGCGTCCGGAACTGGCGCTTATGCCCGCCGCCACGCCACCCCGCCGGAATCTGTAAGCAGCAGCAGCGCATCCCAGCCTGGCCGTGTTCGACGCAGCCGCACCACCCCGCCAGGCCCTGTTCTCCGCAGCAGTGCATCCGGAACTGGCGCTCATGCCCGCCGCCATGCCACCCCGCCGGGATCCGTAAGCAGCAGCAGCAGCAGCAGCGTATCCCGGCCTGGCCTTGTTCCACGCAGCCGCGCCACCCCACCAGGCCCTGTTCTCCGCAGCAGTACGGCCGGAACTGGCCTTCATGTCCGCCGCCACGCCACCGCGCCGGGATCCGTAAGCAGCAGCAGCAGCGTATCCCGGCCTGGCCTTGTTCCACGCAGCCGCGCCACCCCCCCGGGCCCTGTTCTCCGCAGCACTGCGTCTGAGTCTGGCCTTATTGTCCGCCGCCATGCCACTGCTCCAGGATCCGTAAGTAGCAGCAGCAGCAGCAGCAGCAGCAGCAGCAGCGCATCCCGGCCTGGCCTTGTTCGACACAGCCACACCACCCCGCCAGGCCCTGTTCTGAGCAGCAGTGCGTCTGGGTCTGGCCCTGATGGCCGCGGCCACGCCACCCCACCTGGCCCTGCTGTCCGAAGCTCGTCATGCTGTTTTCCCCGGAGCCGCTCTGATCTGGGAAGGTCAGCCCTTCTCAGCCACCGCACTCAGTCTGTGTTGGGTGGGGGGAATCGTTCTTCTGCGCGAGTTGGCTTAGGAAAGCGTGGCCTTCAGAGCGCCTCACTTTCTCCTGATCCTGAGCCCCAAAGCCCTCCCTCCCAGCGTGTTTGGCATGCAGTCCGTATGCGTGCCTCTTCACCCTCACCTCCTGGTAGGTATTTTCCTTTGTGTAGGCTTCCTAGTGAGCATGCCTCCTTCTCTTCCTCCTCCTCCTCCTCCTCCACTGTGTCTCCAGGTCTAAGCCCCTCCTCTTCCTCCACTAAATTTTCTGGCCAGAGTTCCTCTTCCTCTCCTAGGTTCTGTGGCTTGAGATCTATCCGTACTCCTAGCCCTGCTAGTCTTAGGCGCGCCTTGCTGCCTGAGCTGGATGCTCTGGCTACCTTTTCAGATCAGGAGGAAATAGGGGGCGCCCCTTCCTCCCCTACACCGCCTGTACTGTAACCCTTTCTGTGATAAACCCACGAAAAGAAGGAATCTCCATCCCTTAGATGCATGAGTGCTTATTTTGTGCTTACCTGTGAAGTTTCCTGGAGTTCTAGCCCTTAACTATTATGAGCAGTTTTGAAGCCCTTCCTCCTTATGACCCTGTTGCCCAGCACATACCTGTTGTCGGCCCTTCATTCCAGTCCCTTCCTCAAAAGAGCCTGACTTTGTGCCTGGGTTGAGAGTTAAGTTTTCTAAGTTGCTTTTATGTAATGAAGTATCTTAATAAAGCTGTTGTCTTCATTTAAAAATGCAGTTTTTGGTATTAAAATATCTTGTCCTATGTCATATTTGGAGGATTAAAGAAAGTTACTAGAATTGTTAGCTGATTGTATGGAAGGGAAAAGGAATAGCATACTGCCCTAGTAATCATGCACTCCCACTGTTGGAGATGGAGTTCCACCCAGGAACTTAACCACTTAAGACACTGTACCCTCTTGGCATAAGTGATTTGCAGCTGGGACAAGAAAAGGGAACAAAATTTAACCTGAGGTAAATTTAACTCAGGTAAACCCGAGGTAGTAGGAAAAAGGAAAGGTAATGGCAATTTCCAGGATCAGAAAAGAGGAATCACATAATCAGATGTGGTAATGAAGAGGGAGGGTGAGGTTGAATGGCCTGATAAACCATCGAGTAGAGAGGCTTGGAGGAATATCCAGGATCAGCAAGGGAGGAGCAACAAAGATCAAGAGACTGAGGGCAAAAGGTCTCAGTTTCTACAGAAAGCAACTGGAACTCCTGAGTTCTGGGTTGGGACAGGTTTTAGGAGGGCAATTCAAGTTTAATGACTGATTGGAAAATGGTCAGACTAATTAATGAAAGTAAATGTTGATGGATAATCCCATTGTAAAAGTCGTGGCTAAGCTTGTGAGTAGGTATATGAGAAGGTGTGGGTGTGTATGTATTTAGAGACAAATGCACAGGCACACACTATGATATGAAAAGTATATCTATTTTTGGAATAGCAAGCAGTATGGTCTCAATTTTTACATTTTATTCCTTTGACCATATAACTATTTCTGTGATGAAACTCAGCTGTTTTTCAAAGCAGATTATGTTGTGGAGGCTAGACTGAAAAAAGTATAAATACTCCAGAAAAAGAAACTTTCTGTTCTGTTTCTTCTGTTCATATTTCTCGTCTCTAGGCCTCACATTTTAGAAGGTACTACCTAGGTCCTATCTGTGCTGTTTTTACACTATAGAACTGAGAGTTCATGGAAACAAGGAGATGGACTCACCAGGTCCCAACACCCTGACACTTTCGTAGAAATGTTTCATATATTCACATTCCCCAGGGCTTTATGTATGGTTTGCAAGGCCTTATTCTCAGGAAGGAAAGTCTGGGACTATCATTCACACATTCTTTGACCCAAAGTTGGAGAAGAAACTTCTGTCTATGGTAGCAAAGAATAGACAAAGCTTAGCGGTACCGGCCAAGGTGTTGTTAGGGTTAGTTGTGAGACCCCTCATGGTGTAGGACAGTGGTGGTGAATTTATGGCACACATGCTGCAGCAGGCATGCAGAGCCCTCAGTTCATGAGCCAAGTGTATGACTTGTTTTTTCTAAACTAAAACCTCAGTATTCAAGGGCTGGCAGTTTGGCTCAGTGGCTTAAGCGCCTGCCTGGCAGGCACAAGGTTGTGAGTTCACTGTCTGGTACCGCAAATAAATAAATAAATAAATAAAACCTCAGTATTCAGGTTTAACTGCAGTGTTGGCACTTTGTGATAAATAAGTGGGTTTGGGGTTGCAGTTTGGGCACTTGGTCTCTAAAAGTTTCACCATCACTAGTGTAGGACATAACTGGCAATGGGAAGAGGATGTGGGGAACATTGGCCAGGGGTTATCCATTTATATTTTTTGCCCCAGATATTGAAAAGATCAGTGGCTGGTCTGTATGTATAATAAGCTCTGTAGCTGGGCCCCAGAGATTTAGAGAGACATCCAAGGATATATATCTAGAAAACCACACCTGTCTCTAGTGGTGGCTCTGATCATACAACACCCCATTGCACCTCCGTGTACCCCAGATTTTTTTTTTTGCAGTGTTGGGGATTGAATCCAGGAACTTTTCATAGAGCTATATCCCCACACTACTTTTTTGAGAAAGGATTATAAAATTGCTCAAACTTATGATCCTTCTGCCTCAGCCTCCCAGGGTATTGAGATAACTGTACCCCAGATTTTAGGGAAGCAATACTTTCAGTCCTAGGATTCTAGCATTGTGGGCTAAATCACAGATACAAGTGCCCCCCACATACATGCTAGTATTTTAGTGGGTCTCCTGGACTTTTTGTCTGCCAGGGAGTGGAGATAATTCAATGTCTTTAGCTCAAGCACACCAAACAGGATCTGTATAACCCCTGTAGCCCACAAGTTCTTCTTCCTTTTCTTGACCTTCGGCCCTTTCTGTATTCCCTCCTTTTTTGAATGCCCCAAATACTGTTATACAGCAGACCTTCACACTGCAGAATGTGGTAGAAATTTCTTAGACTTCATCTTACTCAAATTTTTGGTAGCATCTGACACAGTCGATCACACTCTGCTCCTTGATAGGCACTCTTTCTTGGTCCTTAGAGACTGTTTTTTATACATTCACCCCACATTTTTTTTACGCCTTTCCCACTTTACACACCTTTGAACATTGAAGCGTCTAAACCTCAGGTTTTGGCCTTTTTATCCTACGCTTACATACTTTCTAGGAAATCCCACCTAGTCTTGTCTTTAAACATTTTTTTGTCTTTAAACATTTTAAAACTGTTTAATCTAAACATTGTATATCAATCCCCATTCATTCCCTTGCACTACTGTCATGTATATCCAGCTGCCTAATTGACTTTTCCACTTGAAATACCATTTAGACATTTCAAACTTCAGTAATATGAAGCACTGTCTATTACAAATACAATGCTCTCTACACATGTAATTTATAATTTTCTAGTAGTCAAATAATAAAATGCATAAACAAATTTTAATTTTAATATTTTTGGTGGGTTTTGAAACATGTAGTCTAGGTTGGCCTTGAACTCACTGGGTAGTCCAGGCTGACCTCAAAGTCATAATTCTGCCTCAGACTCCTAAATTCTAGGATGACAGGCATGTGCCATCATGCCTAGCTCAATTTTAGTAACTTACTTAACTCGATCTATCAAAAGTTACTATTTTAGCACACAGTCACTATAGAAGTTACTAATGAAACCAGCTGTGATGCTGCATGCCTGTAATTCTAGCGTTCTGGGAGGCTGAGGCAGGAGGATTACAAGTTTGAGTCCCACAAAAGCCATTTAGTGAGATCCTGCCTTAAAATAAAAGGCTTGAGGTGTAGCTCAGTGCAAAGGCCCTGGGTTCAATTCCCAGTACCACCTCTCAAAAAATATTTTATGTTTTTATCCTATTAAGTTTTCAAAATGTGTGTTTTCAATTTACAGCACATACTCAATTCCACATGTGTGAATATGTATGGACAGCATAGGTTTGCACCTTTTTATTTCCTTCTCTCTCATTCATTTGAATTGTGCTTCTGCGAGAAGCTTCTGATAATTGTGGAATCCTGTCTTAGAAGGGAGCCCTGAGATAGCAGTTTTTAGAGTACACCCAGATTATACTGCTCTAGTACTTCAGTGCCTCTTGAGCTGGGCCCTTTGTACTCACTTGCCTGATATTGAAAAAGGGCAAAATCCTTCTGATTTCAGCAGCTCTTTCCAGTGTATTGGTTAGACTGTGATTCTGTTACCCAGTTAGACACTGTGTCATTGCAGCTATCTCTTGGTATCTGCTTGGGGGTATGGGGGAAATAGGAGCTGGGCATGTTGGCACACACCTGTAGTCACAGCTCCTTGAAGGCTCAGGTAGAGGATCACTCAGTCCAGGAGTTGTAGCCCCTTGCCACCAGCATAGCAAAACCCCTTTTCAAAGATAGGATAAGAGTGTAGCTCAGTACAGACAGAGTACACTGTAGTTGCCTAGTATACATGAGGCTTTGAGTTCTGGCCCCAGCACCACAGGAAAAGGGAGGTGGTGGTAATACATGCACACAACCTATGAAAATCTTCCCATGTATGTTATATCCTGTCTAGGTTATTTATAATATCTAATTCAATGTATAGCTATATAAATAGGTGTAATACTATATTGTTTAGGGAATAATGACGAGAAAAATCCATACATTTTCAGTGCAGGTACAGTTTTCCCCAAATGTTTTTGATCTGCCATTGAGTACATTTGGATTCAGAAGCTGAGATTGCAAAACTATTTCTTTTTCCTCTTGCATAGATATTGGTGTCATGTAGGTAATGAGACTGTTGGTAGTTTGTTCTCATTCCTTTGAGTTTGATGGTTTTGGGTGATACCATGTAACTTAGATTTTCTGAAAATATTATCCATGCATCTCACTTTTGTTTTCTAGTTGTTCTGTTTTTATATAGTTATTGGGAGACGTTGAAAAACTGTAGCTTGTGTTGTCGTCATCTTCCCAGAATCTGTACTACCAAATGGCCTCACTCCTTAAAAAATGTGCCATCTCCTTCTTATGTGTTTTCTTAATATCTGATGATAAATATAGACAGGCCTTTCATAGCTCTGGAAAGAACTCTACACCAATGGGAAAAAATGGAAAAAAATTCGAGAACAAGGACAAAAATCTATTGGATATATATGGTATAAACCATCTTTGGAACAAAAGAAAATTTTGAGAATGTATTACAAAAGCTCTCATGGTTATTTCTTTTTCTTCTTTTTTATTTTTCATTTGGCTTGTTTTGTTTTGTTTTGTTTTGAGACAGGGTCTCGCTATGTAGTTCATGCTGGCCTTGAGTTCACTTTGTAGCCCAGGCTGGTCTCAAACTTGTAGTGATCCTCCTGCCTCAGCCTCTCGAGTGCAAGGATTACAGGCATGTGCCACCATGTCCAACTGGTTATTTCTTTTTCTTAAATACAAGAAATAGATCATTTTCTTTCTTTATTTTGGAGTGTTGGGGATGGATACCAGAGCCTCACATATGCTAGATAAATGCTCTGCAGCTGATCTACACCATCAGACCAAGAAATAAAATAATTTCAGTGCAACAAATCTCACACCCCCCAGTGTCAGATGGCCAACATTTACTCTCATTTTCCATATGTGGAATGTGAGGTTCAATGTTCAAAATCCTAGAGCTACTAGAGTTTGACTACAGAGTCAGATACTTGGGTTTGACTTCGCTTTCTTCATTGTGTCCACAGTTCCTGGACAAGTTAGTTAACCGGGGATCCCATGTCCCCGCGTAAGTCAATTAGGCATAGTAACAGTGCATGCCTCCTAGATTGTTGTAAAATGTAAAATGGATAATATATGTTAAATGCTTCTAACAACCACTGTATAGCATATAGTGAGTGCTTGTCTTATTCTGCTTATAATCAGGATTATGAACATGTACCCAGATATTCCTGATTCCAGCAGCTAGATACTTCACATTTTACTACTCCTTCCCAGGCAGCAATAAATACTTTAAAATCAAGTTGGCTATTTAAAAAATTGAAAGCTAAGGATTATCGTAGTTACCTTAAAATCTATAAAGACATTTCTACAGGCTGTTAGGCAACATTTTGAAATACTAGAGGCCACTAAACAAAAATGTAAAAAATAAAGTTTCTAAGTTACGAATTATAGGAATTTAACAAATTTGGATTTGAAGCAGTTATATGAATCCTTCTGAAAATAGTTTATATCTAGGCATTATTTGTATTTTAATTCATTTACGATTCATTTTAGCTGGGCGTGGTGGCACACGCCTTTAATCCCAGCACTCGCGAGGCTGAGGTAGGAGGAGCGTTGTGAGTTTGAGGCCAGCTTGGGGTACAACGCGAGTGCAAGGCTGGCCTGAGCTACATAGTGCGACCCTGCCTCAAAAAACCAGGGCCGAGAGTTTGGCTCAGTGCCTTAAGCACCTGCCTAGCAGGTGCCAGGTTGTGAGTTCAATCCCCAGTGCTGCCAAAAAAGTAAAAAAATAAAATTCATTTTAATAGATGAATATAACAGACCTAGGATTAATATTATTGCCTGAAAATTACCTTTCTACATTACATGATATGTAGATCTAGCAGGTAGAAATCATGATATGCTTGTATGTGTTAAGTACTAATTTAGTACATATTTATACATATAGATAGCATACTCTAAAATACAAAACAACCTTAGGAAATAGATGTTCACATCAAACCCATTTATAGGGGAGGACATTAAGAAATGGGGATTACATGAAGTATAATATGAAGGAAAGACACATTGAGTTGTAGATTGTGTCATAATCCTTTGCAAGGTTATGAACTTTGTGAACTAAACTACATGATGAGCCCCTGAATAAAGTACTGCTGTTATATCAAGTGTGAACATGATGGTTTGCACACATGCATCAACTTCTGTTTATTATGAAGAGTGGTGCTGTTTTTTTTTTATTGTGTAAAATTGCATTGTCAATCCAAACTTCATATGGCATGTGAACTACTTCAGCCACATTAACTCAAAGTCACATGTGAAAATGATCATAGTAGGACGTTTAGAAAGTGAGGGCAGTATTCCAGGCCTCACCCTGGGAATTTCTGTGCTCATCTATAGCTGCCTTTTGTGTCACTGTCCTCTAAAAGGTGTCTGACCCCCAGAAATTGCTGTGGCCTGGGAAAGGGGAGGTCAAAGTCCCATCCCAGAGACCTGTGCCACACCCAGCTACACACAACTTTCACCTTCTTTGGAGAGGAGCCAGGAAATAACTGAAAGACTTTCCCTAGTCCAGTGATGATGAACCTTTTAGAGCTTTCAGTGATGCAGACAGCCTGCTGGGCATGCGTGCCATAGGTTCACCATCACTGCTCTAAATCTCTCTGGCCAAGCAGCTACTAGATTGTGTAGGACAGACTGCAATTTTACAGGTCCCCACTTTTTTAAAGATGTTGCCATCACAAAACTTTTAATGATTTATTTTTTATTTTTCACTGGCCTTCACATATTATTTGGTTGATTCTAATACTGTATTTAATTTTTTTTTAAACTGCCATCCAACAGAACCCAAGAAGATTAGCTGGTGGCCATGAGTGGAAACAGACAACATTGTTGTTAAGAATGAGATTAAGGTAATGCAAGCTGTATAAGGCCCATAGGTCAGACAGGCCTAAGGTTGAAAAGTGCCCTTCCTCTGTATTGCTGTGTGACCTTGAGCAAGTCACACAACCTTTGTGGTCTTCATTTTCTTGTTCTGCAAATTAAGAGTGATAATAGGGTGATAACAATATGTACTTCATAATTGTATACTCTTGAGAGATACCTATCCTGATCCTATCCATCACCTTGCTTGCTGTGATCTATGATCATTCCTCTGTGTTCCCAGAGTCCCTTGTTCTTAATCTTGTCAGAACTCTGATTATACTTTTTTGCAAATTACACTTCTATATGAGTTTCTTCCCACTAGACTATGAGAACTTTGTTGACTTAGATGGAACCTGCATTTTTCCAGCATCCGCAGAGCCCAGAGGCTCTGGCCTCTGGTGGCCAGAATGAATAACTTATTAAACTAATGGTTACAGAGTCCCTTCTCTCCCATCAGGAGGGAGGGCTCCACCTGACCTCAGCTTTCACCTCTTTTATTTTCTCATCCTCTCGCCATCCTTCCCCCCAGGAATATCTCGAGCTGCAGTGGATCTCTACAAATGGTGCATGAACCAGGGTAAGAAGAAACAGTGGGTGAGGGGACACCTCTCATGTACGCGCAACAAGTGAAAGAAGTGAATAGGTAGTGGTCAGTATTCATCACTCGAGTAAATTCATCTTGCCATCATCAGGTGTAAAATTTAGGGATAGAAAAACAAGTCCATTAGGGCTAGAGAAAAAAATAGAAGCCGAAGTCAGATAGGCTTGAGAGATGCCAAAAAGAAGAACAGGCTTAAGAGATACCAAAGGGGAAACTGGCTTAGAAGAAACCAAAGGGAAAAAAATGTATCAATTTTACCAGTTGTTAGACATGGGACAAACACATTCTAAAGAATCACAAATGTATATGGAACTGTTTGTTGTATGCTTGATTCCAGTATATACTTTTTTTTTTGGTGAATCTGGGTTAGACAAGGCCTTAATGATCCTAAACTTGTGGAGACAACCACAAAGGAATTGGCTCCAGGCACTATCTTAGAATCAAGTCCCTTGCCGGATAAGGGTGGTAGAGCACCAAAAACCAGATAGAGCTTGAGCCCTCTGACTTTGCTCAGTTAGATAAGGAAGGAGCCCTGGGGGACAAAGGGGACCTTTCCCCACTCGAGAAAGGTTTCACCTCAGTTGAGCCACAGGTGGCAATTCCTGACGTTTCAGCTCAGACAAATTTTGCTGCATCATGGGTTGGAACTTCCACCTCTAGGGGAGTAGAACTGTTGTCTCTGTCTCCCTTGCAGTTGGCGCTAAAAGAAGCCAGACAGGCGGGGGAGTACATGGAGGGTTTTCAACTTATCTACCTAGTTACAGAACTTCAAGCCCCCATAATCCGGGATTTGTGAAGCAGTACCTTTTAAGTTACTAAAAGACTTAAAACACACTATTGCCACTATGGCCCTACAACCTCATTTACCTTGGGTTTCATAGAGCTCCTAGGACAGCAAACTATAGCCCCAAATAATTGGACTAAAGCATGTTTAACTTCAGGGGATTGTTTGTTGTGGAAAGGAAATGTTTTTTGAATTGTGCACAGATCAGGCCTTGTGCAATGCTGCTCAAAACAGCCATTACAAAAGATATGTTGATCTGAAAAGGTGTCTTTGACCTGCAGGCAGTCAACTTGCTTTTGCTATGCAAATGTATCAGGTTAGAATAGCAGCCACAAGAGCCTGGAGGGAGCTCCAAGAAGTGAGATACCCCTGGATTTGACTTCTATTCATCAGGGTCTGGATGGAGGAACCATTTCAGGATTTCAGAGCATGCTTATTGTAAGGTAATGAGAGAATTATAAGACAAAGAAAAGGAAGAAAGTTAATAGTTCAACAATTGGCTTTTGAAAACACAAATCAATGGTGTAAAGAAGCTTTAAGAGCCCACAAAAAACGTGCTACACTGTCTGAAATGATTCAGATTTGTGCAGATATTGGCCCATTGTGTGTACAGGAGCTGCCTTGGCAGCAACCCTCACTCAGATTATTAGTCCACAGCCTAAAGGAAAGGGAAAGAACAAGGTTACTTGTTTTCATTGTGGGGGTGAGGGATGTCTTGCTTGAAATTGCTCTATTGTTGCACCTGTGGGGGCAACACAGCCATTATCTGTCCCTTTATCAAAACCTTTTACTATCTGTCCAAAATGTCAAAGAGGATATCACTGGAGAAGTGAATGTAAATCCAAAATAGATGTGAAAGGCTGGCCCAGTCTGGGAAACTTCCAGTGGGGCCTGCCTCCAAACAATGGGGGCGCTTTCCTCAATTCCTTCCTAGTGCCACCCTCTGCTGCCAAACACATTTCTGATCTCTGTTGAGCAACAAAAGACAATGAACGCTTAGACCTCAGTCCCTCCTCTGGATTCATACTAACTCCTGAAATGGGACCCCAAGTTATTCCTACTGGAGTCTATGGGCCTTTGCCTCAAGGAACAGTGGGTCTACTACTAGGCCATAGCAGTCTCACTTTAAAAGGTCTCCAGGTTTTGCTAGGTGTCCTCGATGCTGATTATACAGGGGAAATCAAGGCTACAGTTCATTCTACTCAAAACATTGTTCAAATCACCCCAGATTGTCATTTTGCTCAATTAGTTATTCTTCCCTTGATAAAAATTGGAAAATCTATAAATAAGGAAAGGGGATCCAAAGATTTTGGGTCTTCTGATACTTATTGAGGTCAACAGATTGAGCCAGATCGCTCTGAGATGGAATTGATCATTGAAGGAAAAGCATTTAAAAGGCTTTTGGACACATGAGCAGATGTTTCTGTTATTTCCCAATGCCATTGGTTTATAGCATGGCCTCTGGATATGGCAACTACAGATCTACAGGGTGTGGGGTGTGGGCAGTATTTCTCACCCTTGTACAAGTATGAAATTACTCAGAGGGATGCAAAAGTCCATTCTGGACGTTTCTCACCTTATATCCTCGTCCATATGCCAGTCAATTTTTGGGGTCATCATGTATTACAGGATATGTGGGCATTTTTGGTTAGTTCTAACTTCTTGGTGACTCATCAGATGTTACAAGGTTTTCTCCCCACTCAAGATCTTGTTAAGAATAATCAGGGAAGAAGAGAACCCCTTCCAATAGGCCCAAAAAAGGACCATTTTGACATAGGGTACTGTCTTAGTTACTTTGTACTCATTGCTGAGACAAAATACCTGACGCCCAAAATTAGGGAAGGAAAGGTTTATTTCTTACAGTTTCTCAGGAGTTTCAGTCCATACTTAGTTGGCTCCAAGGCACCATGGTGTGGCGTGGCTGCCGTTCGTGGTGGCTGCAAGCAGCAAGCGCCCTGGCAAGAGCTAGAGGGAGAGAGAGGGCACACGCCAGAGTGGGTGGAAATGCGTAAGTGAGCAACAAGAGGACCCGCCTCATTTACATTGTATGTTGGTTCCACTCCTGGGCAGGTGCAGCACTCACATTGTCAATCCCCACACCAAACAACAAACCAATAACAAATGCCAGGTTTAGCCCCATCAAAAGTATATGAGGACTTGGGGGGACATAGTATATCACCCAATACAGGTATACACCTTCACATTTTCAGGAGTGGCCTTGATCTCTTCTCTGACCCCATGAATCCAAGATAACTTGAATGTCTGATGACGACCCTCTTTGGGTTGATCAGTGGCCCTTCACTTAGGAGAAGCTTGTAACAGCTCATACACTGGTAATTAACAAATGATGGCAGGACATCTACAGCCCTCCAATAACCCTTGACATATCCCAATTTTTATAATAAGAAAGAAGTCTGGAAAATGGAGATAATTACAAGATTTGCGGGCTATTAATTAAACCATGGAACCTATGGGAGCACTTTAACCAGGATTGCCCAGTCCCATGGCTGTTCCTTTGCATTTTTCCCTTATGGTGATTGATTTAAAAGACTGCTTTTTTACTATCCTCCTTCATCCTCAAGTTAAAAAGCATTTTGCCTTCAGTCTACCTTCTATTTATCATCAAACCCCTATGTATCGCTTCCAATGGTGTTGTTTGCCATAAGGAATGGCAAATAGTCCAACTTTATGTCAAGAGTTTATGGCTGCAGCTATTTTGTCACTCTGTCAGGCTTATCCATCTATATATCTTATTCATTATATGGATGACATACTCTTGGCACATGAATCCTTATCCACTTTATCCAATTAGGCAATGCCCTTCATAGTGCAGGCCTAGTTGTGGCCCCTGAAGAGGTGTGGACCATGGCACCTTTTTTTATATTTGAGTTACATCATCCGGCAAAGATATATTGTGCCCCAAACTGTTAAGATTAAAATTAATCATCTTACAACCTTATCTGATTTTCAGACCTTATTCGGTAATAGTAATTGGCTCCACCCAACTCTTAAACTGACAACTCATGATTTAGGTCCTTTTTTTGACCTTCTCAAGGGGGACCTTACCCCCACATCTCCAAGGACCCTTATGGCAGAGGCTAAAGCTGCCTTGGACAAAGTTAATCTGGCTCTCTCTAATGCCTAACTTTCTAGAGTTGACCTGTCTTTGCCAATGTTTTTAATTATCTTCCCTGCCGGGAGTTTGGCTCAGTGCCTTAAGCGCCTGCCCTGGCAGGTGCGAGGTTGTGAGTTCAATCCCCGGTGCCGCAAAAAAAAAAAAAAAATTAATTATCTTCCCTACTCAACACATGCCTACTGATGTCCTTCGGCAGCCTAAGGAAACTTTACAATGGCTATATATGCCACATACTCCACACAAACCCATTACTCCCTTTTATGAGGCTGTGGCAGAGTTGATTGCATATGGGGGAACACGTGCTGTTCAGCTCTTTGGTCATGAGGTTCAAACTATCATCACTTCCTTTTCTTCTGTTCAACAACAGTGGTTATGGCAGTTTTCATCCTCTTGGCAATCTGCATTGGCTAATTTCTCTGATGTTATTGATTGTTATTATACTCCAGATAAATTAGTTCAATTTGCTTTCCTTACACCCTTGGTCTTTCCTTCAAAAATAAGTTCAGTACCCATAACAGGAGTGCTCTCCATTTTCACGGACTGGTCATTTTCAGGCAGGGGAGGTTATGTAATAGCCTCCTCTTCCCCAGTACAGGTTATGGGTTTCTCTTCTGCAAAATAGACTGAATTATAAGCAGTTATAGGGGCTTTACAAGGTGGTTGTGTCAAACTGGTTGGTGATGTCTCCATGCTGTATTGTCACCAGCACATATGGTTAGACAGCAGACATGGGAAGAATCATGAAAGCCCAAGCCCTAAGAGACAACTCAGTGATGGGTTACATGGGAGCAAAGAAGCACTTGGAGATAAACCCTGACCACTCCATCATTGAGACCTCAAGGCAAAAGGCCGAGGTTGACAAGAACAAGTCTGTGAAGGATCTGGTCATCTTGCTTTATGAAAGTGCACAGTAGCTGGGCGTGGTGGCGCACGCCTTTAATCCCAGCACTCAGGAGGCTGAGGTAGGCAGAGCGTTGTGAGTTCGAGGCCAGCTTGGGCTACAATGCGAGCGCAAAGCCGGCCTGAGCTACACAGTGTGACCCTGCCTCAAAAAACCAGGGCCGGAAGTTTGGCTCAGTGACTTAAGCACCTGTCTGACAGGCGTGAGGTTGTGAGTTCAATCCCCATTGCCACAAAAAAAAAAAAAAAAAAAGAAAGTGCACTGCTGTCCTCTGGCTTCATCTGGTAGAGGCCCAGACACATGCAAACAGGATTTACAGGATGATCAAGCTAGGGCTAGGTACTGATAAGGATGACCCCACTGCTGATGACACCACTGCTGCTGTCATTGAACAGATGCCACCCTTGAAGGAGATGATGACACATCATCACTCATGGAAGAAGTCAACAACTGTGCCTGAAGAACGACTCAGATGCGTGCTCAGTACTTTACTTTCATTCTCTCTGATAATATATATTTTCGAGAATTTTTTGTTAACATATAAGTCTGTACGGCATGATAACTGCTTAAGGGGAAGATAAAATTTCTTTCTAATTTTAAGTGATACTGTGATACTTTAGGCACTAAAGCAGAGCTAGCAATGATTTTTCTAGTTTTACCTTGGTTTATTTGAACAAACTGAGATGTTTGTGGTAAGATGTAACTTACTGTTAACTTCATGAGGTCTAAAGTGTTTAGTTATGGCTTGAATATTTTAGGGCACTCAGTCTGAAACAGTGCAGAGAAAATGAGAGCAAGAGATAAAGATTAGAGAGGCCTTTAATGCGGTGGGCATGGGAGAGTTTGATGGGGGTGCAGCAGCTTTCAGAACAAAGAAGTGTAGTCATTTTTATCAGTTTTGGCTAGGGGAGGAGTTTGGGAGGTGGGCAAAATGATATATTAACAGCTGATTCGAAGGAACATCTGACTGTGTAAAACAGGAGACAGACAGATCTACTGGGGTCTGGGGGTGGAGGCTTGGGTGGTTGTGGAGTCTTGGGGTTGGAGAGGGCCCAGCGCACGCGCAAAAAGGGAGTGAGAGGTTTATCTCTGGAATGAGAAGGAGAACACAGAGGTTACTCTTGGAGAGCTAAGTTGTTTCTCTGGGTCCAGTACCAAGTTAGGTGGATGTCATGTTACAGATAGCTAAGCCCCAGGCTATCAGAACCTATCAGTTATCAAGCCAGATTCCTTAGTAGACTAAATCTTTGGTGTCTGAAGTGTTGAGATATGTTGATGTTTAAAGGTATATTGGTTGCAGTAGCTTGAGTTTTTACCTTTTAGGATCTACTTTTTAAAGAACTTTTCACTGTAGTTTCAATTCTGTATGCCCTAGGCTTCTAGAAATAAGCACATTAAACTGAAACAACTTGATGACAGAAACTGCACAGAGTATTGTTTAGAAGAGTATTGTTTCCAAAGAGTATTGTTTAGAAGAATAAACTAAACTTCCTAGGTATACTGCATTGCTGTTTGAAAAATAATTTGGAACAAGGCCTGTGAATGAAAATGGAGTGCCCAGGTCACATTCTGCTTTAAGAGGTAACAAATACAGATACGTTTAAAAAAAAATATGTAGAATGCTGATAATGTAGTATCGAGTGGTAAATTGATTGTCTTATGTAAAAGTAACCACATTAAAAACCCTCAAATAAATGTGTAGGAGCATTAACTGGAGCTATGTATGAGATGGCTATGCAGAGATAACTTTTGAGGCCACAAGCCCAAAACCTCCTGGAGTAAAAGATTAAAAGATAGCCAACAAGGCCACAAGTCAAAGTAGGATCAGAACACATTGCCTTAAGGAATGTATACTCTGGCCTTTGTCTTTCCCATACTCCGATTAATTGCTTAGAATAACCCCCTAAGGTCAGTCATGTAGCAGACCAACCTGTCCTGACTCTATCTTTCCCCTGCACAGGTGTCCTTCTTTTATCCTTTATCCTTGCTTCCTGGTTTTATCAATAAAAAGCTATAGAAGCTTCACACTGGGGCTGTTTTTTCCTGTTACTTTCTCAGGCTGAGGGTGTCTTGGTTAAGGCGGCCCCTCTTGGCCTTCTGGGCATTTAAACTGGACATTACTCTGAGTAATCTCTCATCCTTTGCGCTGCACCATGATTATGAGCTGCATCATAAGTGACCTCAGTTTTCACCTTAAAATAGAGAAGTACAAAATAATTTTTGAAAATAAGTAAAAGAATGCAACAGTACAGATCAGTGTAAAAATAGTGAATGATTTATAAAATAGAGAACATAAATGAAAGTAAAAGCCTTTTCAGATGAATAAAACTAATAAACTTCTAGGCAGAGTGATGAGAAAAAAAGGAGGAGGTGCCATACTTTGGATATGGTTTGTCCTCCAAAAGTTCATGTGTGGAGGCTTGCCCCCCACTGTAACTTATTGAAAGATGGTGACGGCTTTCTTTTTTTTTTTAATATTTTATTAATAATAGAAGACAAGACAGAAGAGAATCCCCCATACTTGCTACATTGCCCGCTGTAAAGTGATGCTTGGGTTGCTGACCAGAGGCCTGACCGAATCTACAAAACAAAAGTCGGTTGATGTTCCATGGTTGCTATCAATTTAGCCAGACCTCTGAAACAGCAGGTTGCTGACGGGGGGTGGG
>RJWM01012078.1:0-57483 GCA_004363535.1 Dasyprocta punctata | reverse complement strand
AAGATGTATTTTGTACATATGCCAACTCCCCAATTATAATGATAATAGTAATCGTTATGTACTGTAAACATATTTGTTATATTGCATACTGTTATCCTCCTAGTAGATGCTCAGACCACCAGCCTTAGGCCTGCGAAGTCAGTCAAACAATACAAGCCTTTAATTGTTTTCGTACCTCAGTTGCTATCAACTCAGCCTGGCCTCCGAACCAGCTGGTTGCTTACAGTGGGAGGAGGAGGGTGGGGAGTAGTTCTTGATTCTCAGCCTGTATGCAGGTTGGCTCACAGGGAGGGCGATCTGGCTTCTCTCTTCCTGGGCCCCGCATGGTTTGCATGGCTTTCCGAAAGGGCAAACCAGCTTCTTGGTGTGGTCCCCCTAGACCCAGCATGGCTTCTGCCAACTCACAGAGAGGGCAGTCTGGCTTCTTTCTTGATGCACTTGTTTTTTGATCTCAGTTCTTCACAAATAGAGTAAAAATAACAGACTATAGCTAGGACTATAGGGAGAAAAAAGAAAATTGTTTTTCTTTAAAAGAAATAAGATTAGGAGGTCGGGGATTTAGCCCAGTGACACAGTGCCTGCCTGACAAGTGTGAAGTCCTGAGTTCGATTCCTGATACTCAAAAAAAAAAAAAAGAAAAATAACGTTAGTTCCTGACAACAGGAAGCACTGTCGTTATGTAACCGCTGACTGATATTGGGGTTCGTTTCTGACTTCTATTTCCTACACAGTGTATATTGAGCCCCCAGACTTTGAGATTGCTAGCTTTGCAGACCATATCAAGGTGATGCTGCAGTTTCCACCTACAGCTCCCAAGATCTTTGGGGAAGAGATACATGAGTATGCATCACTCGTCATCGAGGAACACTTGGAGAATAATGTGAAGAGGGTAAGTGGTCTCTGTTACTGCAGTCAGAAAGTTCTGAGCTGGCCATGTATGTATTTGACTCTCTTTTAAAAAAAAAATGAATAAACACGTAGTTGAACAATTCCCATGAAAAGTTCTGACTGCCAGTGTTGACTTTAGGAAACAAGTTGGTGGTTCATTCTCTGCAGAAATAACGTTGATTTACCCAGTAGCTCTGTCTTTAAGAGAATAAGCTACTTGCACAGTACCAGTGGATACAAAAGAGAGAGAGAGAGAGTTGTGTGCTATACACAGGAGAGTGATAGACACCGGGGGAGCCACCAGAGCCCAGCACACCAAGGTTTGTTGAAATGGGAGCTTTGCTGAGCCACACATGAAAACATGTGTCCTTTCCTCTGAGAGCAAAAAAGGCAGTGTTTTCTTGCAGGTCTGTCCTTTTCTCATCTCTTCTAAGGACTCAACCCAGTGTTCATAACCTCAGGGTGACCATGGTAGCAGACACGCATGGATCTTTGCTGGTGCCATCACTCAGAATGCTGAGATGTACGAAAATCAACCCCATGCACACCACAGTGAGCACTGCTATAGTAGCACTTGGTTTGCCAAGCCCTTTGCCAATTATACAACCTGTGCAAGTAAAACCAGCCTGCAAGGGCCAGGGATTTAGCTCAGTGGTGCAGCACCTGCCTGGTAAGTGTGAGGCCTAAGTTCAATTTCCAATACCAAACAAACAAACAACAACAACAAAACTAGACTGCAAGATGTCAAGCAGGGCCATTTCAGACAGAGGACATGGGAAATTGAGAAGCTCCAGGGTTAGAAAGGACCTGGTAGGTTTGAGAAACAGCAGAGAGGAGACTAGAGTGAAGACCAAGTGGGTAGAAGAGTGGAAAGTGAGATCCGAGCAGGCCAGAGCTTGGAGGACTTTGTGAGTCCAGTAGGCTAGAAGCCACCCGAGGACCCACCACTTAAAATGGCAGCTTTAAGGGCTGGAGATGTCACTTAGTGGTAGAGCTTTTGCCTTGCATGTGTAAGACCCTGGATTCAATCCCCAGCACCAGACACACACACACACACACACACACACACAAATACAGATTGATATGGCAGTTTGGCTGGTGTGTTAAGTAGAAGCCAGGCGTGATGACACATGCCTGTAATCCCAGTACTCGGGAGGCTGAGGCAGGAGAATCATTGTGAGTTCGAGATCAGCCTGGGCTACAAAGTGAGTTCAAGCCCAGCCTGAACTGCATAGTGAGACCCTGTCTCAAAAAATAGGGCTAGGGATTTAGCTCAGTGGTGTAAGTGCCTGCCTGGCAGGCACAAGATTGTGGGTTCGATCCCTGGTACCAAAAAAAAAAAGAAGAGACCATAATGGGCAAAGCTGGAACTTAGAACATCAGTGAAGAACCTGTTAAGATTGTGATAACTCAATCAGTGGTGACAAATTATGTGATTATTATCATTTTTTTGTATGAAATTCTCCACATGAATTATGACCAGCAGCCTAGGAAGAGGGAGCAAAAATAATGGGGGAGACTCAGAGACTGTGTCAGGTGTCATTCACTGTCGTCTTTCAACCACGTCTCTTGTTCACAGCATGAGCTACTGTGTTTTCGATTATTGTTTCTAAAATGAGACATGTTTGTTAGAATATTGACAACACCATTAGAGGAAAAACTGTAGCTAATAGAATCTTCTAGATTTAAGAAAAGTAGTCTTTCAATTAAATCAAGAAAGTAAAACAAGCTCTTGATATGTTCCAGGCAACAGAAGGTGGTAGCTTGGACCCCTCGCTGGTGGTGGGGCAATGAAAAACAACTAAATTCTGTACTTATTTTACAAAACTAATAGGAGAAAACAATACTTTCAGGTAGATCAGATGCACGGTGTGGTAGAGAAGGAGCAGACAGCAGCACTTCAGAGTTTCCATTCATTAAAACGCGGATGAGTGTGGATAAAGCCGGTGCATGGGGATTGGATGCAGCTCAGTTCGGGTCCTGTTAAATCTGAGGTGCTCGCAAGGCTTCTAGGAGGAGATTTTGGACAGGAGTTGCTGCACCACACCTGGAAGAAAGGGAGAGCTCTTAGCTAAAGAGCCACTGGCTTCTTGTGTGTGTCAAGTGCCCTGAGACCAGGCCCCTGAGATGAGTTGCTTTGGCAAGTCATGTGCTAAAGATGTCGTTTGAGTGTATTCAAGACAGAAAGGAAGGAGAACAATTGGAGAGCTTATCTTTTCTAAGAAGCTTTTCAATTAAGGGACGAAGGAAAATACAATGGTATCTGGAGAGAAAGGCAGGGTCACAAAGGGACTTTTTATGGGAGAAATTGTAGCATATTCCCTGCCGAGGGAGTATTGCAGGGGGAGATTCCTGGAGCTGTGTCCTAGAGTGACTGAAAGTGGGTGGGATCTTAAAAGCACATGGAAGGGAACCTAGGCTGGGAGCACGGACTGTGCAGGCAGGAAGTAGAGTATGCAGCACAGATACCTAAAGTGTGTTTTGGTTAGACATGGTGGTATATGACTATAGTCCCAGCACTCTGGGAGATCGAGCCAGAAAGATTACAAGTTCAAGCCCACCCTGGGCAGCTTAGTGACTTCAAGAGACCTTGTCTCAAAAAGTAGAGGGCCAAGAATGTACCTCAGTGCAAAGGTCCACTTCTCAATCCTGGCAGGGCAGTGGGAGACAGGGCAAAGCATGCCTTAGTCTGCTTCCTAGTACTATAACCAAGTAGTGGAGACTGCATACTTTTTAAAGAAGGGTTTTATTTTGGCTCATGGGTCTGTGGGTGTGAGGTCCAGGGCCTCCTCCTGGCTGTCAGTCTCAGTGTGGCACAGAACATCACATAGTGAGAGCCAGGGATCACAGGTGTCTCTTCTGGTCTCTTTCAATCTCTTCTTCTAAAGCCACTAGGGTTCAGTCATGGGGGCTGTACCCTGATGACCTCATCCTAGTCACCTTTCAGAGGCCCTACCTCTGAAGTCCCTAGGCAGTCAAGTTTCATCCCCTTCTACCTTGCACTACTGATTAAACTTAAGCGCACGAACCCTTGTGGGACACATTCTTAAGTGATATCCAGAGTATAGCAGAGGGGAACCCAGGGTGGGAGCTTCTGTCTTGTTCTGTGAAACAGGAAGTCAGCCTTGTAGACTGGCTCAGCACCTGTGGAGCCCAGCTGTTCCACCCTCAGCCACACTGTGCTCCTCCCCCCAGGGGAGAACCTTCCTGCCATGCATGGTCCCTTCCTGTCCCCTTCTCCTTTCATTGTTTATTTCCATGTGTGACCTTTTCACTCATTGGCTTGTGAGTCTGTTTGTTTCATAACTCCCCGCTCCTTCCAGACAGAAACTTGTAGAAATGCAGGATTACCAAAGGCTGCATTTGAACTGCTAGAAATCTTAATCTGTAACATTGCTAGTAAAATATATTTTGGAAACTATAAAAACATGGTTTCTAAAGTTGCTATTCATCAAACTTTGTTTTAATCCTGGGGATTTCACAGAGTGGTGTCCTACCACTGAGCTACATCCCCAGCCTTTTTATTTTTTCACTTTGAGACAGAGTCTTGTTCAGTTGCCCAGGCAGAATTTAATTTTGCTAGCCTCCTGCCTCAGTTTCCCTGAGTGTTGACCTTGTAGGCCTCTGCCAATGCACCCAGGTTTATCTTTGTATTTCTTGAATGTAACAGAACTACAGGGGGTAGGTGGGGCAATACGTCTTAGATATCGGCCTCTGTCTTACTGCCCACCGACTCTGTGATCTTGGACAGAGTCCCTGGCCACTTTGACCTGCAGTTTCCTCATCTGTAGAATGGAGATGATGCCTAGATGGTTGTGCTAGTCAGCTTTGTGCTGCTGTGACAGAATAGCTAACAAAACACCTTAAAAGAGGAGAGGTTGATTTGGACTGATGGTTTCAGTTCCTAGTAAACTGGCTGCATTACTTTAGGCCTGTGGTGAGGCAGAACTATCATGGCGGAAGGGCATGGCCAAGGAGAGATGCTCACCTCATGGCAGGCAGGAAGCAGAGTGAGAAACAACCCAAGAATCAGGTGCCAGAGACAAAATACACTCTTCCACCTGCTCCATTCCATTAGATGCTATCTCCTAATCAACTCATTCAGCTAGTAAACTCATCAGTGGGTTAATCCACTCAGTGAAATTAAAGCCAGCATAATGCAGTCTCTTCCCCAGAGCCCACCATCCCTGACCCCATAGGACTTTTGGAGACATTTTAGATCTAAACCAGAACAATGGTTTTGAAAGTTAAAGGCATCTAGCAGTGCAGTTCATAATAGCCAGATCTTGGAAACAACCTAAATGCCCATCGACTGAGGAATGGACAAAAAAGATGTGATGTGTCTATATAATGGAGTACTACTCAGCCATAAAGAATGATAAACTGGACACCTTCATACTTAAATGGATGCACCTTGAGAATATACTTATCAGTGAAATAAGTCATACATATGTAAGCATCGTATCATTGCACTTGTGTGACAAACTGAAGAAAAAACTATGTATATGTTTATGTATATATATAACAATAGTTAAGATAGTTAAAGAAGAAAAAGAATTCACTGAGACTTTGATAGATATTGAGGTGAATGTACAGATAAGATTAGGGAAAATAAATGCTTTGATATTTGTCCAATTCACATATATAGTCTCTCTTCACTTATTTAGGTTGTATTTGAGTACTTTTGATCAGTTTTTAGAAAGAAAGAAAGAAAGAAAGAAAGAAAAAAAGAAGAAAATTAAAGGCATCAGTATACTGGAAAACCCTTTCTAAAGTGTAAACTAATTCCATGTTGTCAATGAGATAAGATAATTTTGTAAAAATGACATCATAGAGAGCTTCCTTCTTTTTGGAACTTTTCTTCATATGCAAAATGAATTTGCTAGACTAGATTTCATGCTTGTAAGATAGGTGTATGTACATGTGTTTAAATATATGCAGTCTTGTGATAAGCTGGCTGGCCCAGGCAGTTCGTAAACCCTTTTCCTTGCCTCACCTATTTCTAGCCTTGTTTAGGACTTGACGACAGAATCCCAAAGAGTTTCTTACAGCCTGCCTCTAAATGAAATTCTTACTATGGTGTTGCTTTTTTTCTTTTTCAGCATAAACCCCTAAGAAATGGAAGCCTCAGTGGAAATTTCAGTTATGTCCTTAATGATTTAATTCCAAACACAAACTACTGTGTATCTGTTTATTTTGAGTCAAGACGTTCAACCACAATAAAAAAATCTCCCTTAAAGTGCATCCTCCACCAGCCTGGCCAAGAATCAGGTATGTTAATTTTTGAAAATTCATGTTTTTACTGACATAAAAACCCATCGAAAGAAAACAACTGAAATTCCTGGTACCCTAAAGGTGTTTCTTCTAATAAAAGCACCTCCCAGAGATATTTTCCACTGGTCACCAGCCGGTGCTCACAGCTATGTTGTCCTGTCATAAGGATGATCCGATTATCTACCTTTGTAAGATCAAGGTGCCTTTTTGAAATGGAAACACTTTTATTTTGTGGAATCAGGATTGAATGCAGAGCTGTGTGCCTTTAGGTTGGCCGTTCTTTGAGCCAATCACTGGAAGATGCATGGTTATTTGAAGCTACTGCATGCAGAGGCATTGAAGGTGAAGGATTTTGGAATCAGAGGTTGAGTGTCATTCTTAGCTCTGGCCTGGCTGACAGGAGCTGGGGCCCTCACTTGGAGAAGAAGGGAATTTTGGCAATGTAGAGAAGATGGTCACTGAAGAAGGCAGAAAGCCTACCTCTTGCAAAGACAGCAGAACTGTAAAACAGTTGCAGAAATGTGGGGTGAGAAACTGCAAGCTTAGGAGCTTTCTCTGCCCATTATTATCTGGGGAAGTCACTGTATCTCCCACTGTGCTACCAAAAAGGAAAGTCTCCCTCAAAGAAGGAGACTCAGTTTCCCCACCCCAATGGAAGCCTCTAATATTCTGATTAACCAGAGTAAAAATAAGGTCAGATGTAAAAGGAAAGGACTTTGAAGTGATATAGTTATTTGTGGATTCTGTGAACCACGCACAAAGAGTACCTGGACTCGTGATGTTTAGTGTTAGCTGAAGCCACACCACAGTGTGACTTTATCCTTGGCTGAGCCGCAAAGCCCAGTGATGCACACGCTGATTCTCAAGGAAAAGTATGTCAAGCTTTTCGCTTAAGATGTTTTTGTGATACTAATTAGATAAGGGAAACTTAAAATCATATATAGAATCTTCATGCCTACAGCTCTTATAAAAATGAAAGTCCGATATGAATTTACCTAGTTAGGTTCCAACACCAGTTCTCTGACTTCAGGTAGGTGTCCGACAGTTCACTTCATCTCTCACACTACTACCAAGAATCAAACCCCTCGATCCTGCGGTTTGCTTTTTCTGTCAATCAGCCCACATCCAGAAGCCACTGAGCTGCATTTTGCCACCAGGAGTCACATCCTTGCCATCACCTCAGACATGGTCTCTAAGTCCATTTGCTGCAGCCATAGCACAATACCTGAGACTGGGTAACTTACGAAGAACAGAGGTTTCTTGCTTACAGTTCTGGCTGCTGGCAAGTCCGAGATGAGAGCGTCTGCTACATGTTGAGAGCAGGAGGTGGAACACTTTTATAACAAAGCCACTTCCAAGATGTCAAAAGCATTCCCACAATAATGGCATTAATACAGTCATGAGAGCAGAGCCCCTGCAACCCCAGCACCTCTTAAAGTCCTACCTGTCAATACTGTCACATTGACAATTAAAGTTCTGGAGGGGACATTCCATCCATAATCATTCCCATATGGGGCTTTGGAACCAGAAGACCACACTGCTGTCTGGCAGGAAATCCCATGAGTTTTTGCAGCTCTGGCTGGAGCCAGTGACAAAGACCGAATACACGCATTTGTATGTTATATCATGATCTTCTGTAAAACCACGCTCTTCCATACAATAAAAGCACCAATAAAAGCAGAACAAGCAGATGAGGGTCCCCAGAGTTGCTCCCTGGGTGGTTGACAGTCCTTTGGAAGTGATCGTGTGTTTCGTGGATGCCCTTTGTACCTGGACATTTGCGATCCACCTGCAAAGACACAGCCAAGCAGGAACATGGTGTCAGGTCAGTCTGTCCTGACTTGGCTTCTACACTGTCCTGTGTATTAAGTCAGCTCCATTCTTCTGTCATTACCTGAGACAGTTCCAGTGCCTGCATCCCTCACTGTGTGGGATCTTCCTGAAAATCACAAGCCAAGCAGTTCAGACGGCATGGATTTCTCACTGCCTCCTTGCCTTCTAAACTACCCCTAAGTAGCCAGAGTCTAGATCCAGACAGCTGTGATGCTGAGTGGATGTCAGGGCCATTAGCAGGAAGCCAGCATTAATTTAGACTCAGCAGTAGACACTGCAGTCTCAGGGCAAACTGATCAGGGGTGGCCGAGATCTTATCGTAGAGGTCTGGCAAAAATGCCTTCCCCTTGAAGCCCTAAAATTAATTGGTTGTCTCTTTAGTAAGGCCCCAGGGGAAAGGTCCATTCATTCATGTAACAAAGAGCTATACTGCAAGCAAGTCCCTTCTGGATACTGGGAATATAGCAGTGAAGAAAATAGATAAAAATCCCTTTGTGGCGCCTCCATTGCAGTAGGATCTGGAATAATAAGGTTTAAAAATTACAATGTACAGTATTCGAAGTGACCATAAACACTAGGGAAAAATGAAGCAGGGAGGGAAATGAAGGACAAGTCGGCTAGCAGGGACAGGTCCCCTGCTTTAAGTAGAGCTCTGTCTTGGTTCAGATTCCCTGAAAGCAGAACCTAGATGGGAATACTTGTTCGAGTGTGATTCACAGTTGTGGTGAGGGACCTCAAGTTGAATGGGGAATAAAGGAACAAAGAGGGGGCAGGAAGAGAAAAATGAAGCTAGCGTGTGGTCACGGCGGAGCCTGAGTCCTGGAGATTCTCTGGAGCACGGACTGGACCCTCAGTCAGTCCGTTTGTGGTGCTGTGTGGCACAGCCCCTGGGTAGGCAGCCCTGCTCTGGCCAAGGGCAGTACCCTAGACAAGGAGCAGCTCAGATGGGTCACAGATGTGCACAGTAGCACAGGGGTCACTCACCGACTGGTCCAGGGGACAAAGGCAGGACCACCGATGACCACAGAAGGCTTTCCAGAGAGGTGGCATTCAAGTGAAGTCAAGGGAGGTATGGCAGGTGGAGCAATGGCCTCCCATCCTGGGTATGTGAATGTAGCCAAGGGACTTGGTGGTTGTGATTTGAAAAAAGATCTTGAGATGAGGAAGATGATCCTGAGTCACCCAGGTAGGCCCCAGGTAAGCACATGGGTCCTTAGAAAGGAGAGAGAGAGAGAGACTGAGGACTCAAGAGTCTGAGAAAGAACAGTGACAGCAAGGGCAGAGGTCAGAGGCTGGAGGTCAGGAGAGGCTATAAAACTGGTTTCGAGGATCAAAGAGAGGCCACGAGCCCAGGAATGAAAGAGGCCTCTAAAGGTGAGGAAGTGGGCTTTCCACTGGAGCTTCCAGAAGGAATGCAGCCTGCCAACACCTGGATTTTATCTTACAGAAAACCATGTTGGACTTCTGATCTCCAGAATCCAAAAACAACAGATTTGTGTAGTTTTGTGCCATTGACTTTGTTGTTATTTAATACCAAGACAGTAGAAAGGGCATGCAGGAGAGAGAGAGTCTTGCTGATATATCAGGGGAGAGAGTTCTAGAGCGACAATCCAGCAAACACAAAGGCCCTGAGGTAGGAGTGGACCTGGCATGATAGGATAGTTGTGAACTGAGCAAAGAAAGAATAGTAACAGTGTGGGTCAGAGAAGATGAAGAGCTCTAGAGGTGCAGGACTTAAAAAGCCGAGCCCAGATTTTGGTTCCTGGTGTGGCAAAGGTCAGCCTTGGAAGGGCCTTGGCTTTTCAGGCAGGCTGTCCCTTCACACCTTCCTGCCTGCAGCACATGCTAGTGTGAACTGCACATGGACATTTGATTTATGGCTACTAGGATGAGAAACTGGCTTTTAATTCTGTTTCATATTGATCATTTAAATTTAAACAACCATAGCTAGTGATCAATGTATTGCATTATAAAGTATAAACTGGAATTTTTATTTTGCAAAGCTAAATGTATCAGGATGCCTCAGTTCATGAATTTAATTCTTTCCATTGTGTCTGGTCACAAACTGAATTGAACAAGAATTGAATCAAATTTCCCCATAAGGGAACCTAACCATTGAATTTGATTCGGTTCTCAACCAATTCAGTTTGTGGCCAGAATTATGGAAAGATTTGAGTTCATGAACAGAAAGGAGTACCACTGTATTTGGTTTGACTTGGTTCAGTTATTCTTTCTTTTTCTTTTCTTTTCTTTTTTTTTTTTTAGCGGAGGTACCTCCTCTCCCCAAAATTGCAACTTCCTGTGCTAATCAACAGGACTTGTGTTTTGCATTGGTTTCCATATGGCATATGGAGGTGGTTTCCAAGACCAGGTCCCCCCCACCATGTCCCAGCCGTCCTGCACATTGTAGAACATACCTGAGGAGGCTCAAGGCAGTAGGTGATAGGTCCGTATGTGTGTCTTCCCAGATAAGCCAGTGAAGGTCTTTCTGGCCCAGGAACCAGGAAGTATGTTATTTGGGGGCTTCCCTGTGAGGCCTGGCACATCCTAGGGAGTTCTGCCCTGACCCCATCACACTGTTGGATTGGAGAGAAGAGTACCTCTTACCTTTGGGGCCTTTTGAGAAGGTGCTCACAGAACTTCTGTATTAAAAAGGCAGTAGCAAAAATAAATAAACAAAAAATAATAAAAGGGGTAAGATTGCAACGATCAGGAGAAAAAAATAAAGAGGCAAATTTAGATAATGGAGGAGTGGAGGGAAAAAAGACTAAATGCCAGGAAACAAAAGTTCTGCCACAACAGAGGATGTCCAAATAAACCAGCTCAGGATAAACCAAGGGTCTTCAGCCAATCCTGAGGGAGGCTCTGGGCTCCAGGAAGGACTCCCCAGTGTCCTCTTGAGGAAGTGATCCAGGTGGTGGGCACACAGGATGGTGCTGGTAGCTGGTGCCTATTGGGGCGACTCCTCCTGTGAAGGTGGTACATCTCTGGGGCCCCATGTTGGGCACTAGAATCATTGACATAACAACTCTGCTCTAAAGAAATAAGAAAACAGTTTATTCTGAAATATGAATGACTATGGCACAGAAACATGTGGATGTCTAAAACTGTTCTTTCCCCCAAATTTTTATTTCCTCAGTATCACCTTGTAACACCAGAGCAATATGTATTTATTTCTAACTCTGGTTGCTTATTGGATTTCTTTTGAAATAAATTCGTTTATTTTCTCATCAACAGGGACATCAGAATCTATAAAAATAGCAGGACTTACTATTTTTTTTATATCCATGGCCATAATAATCATCGTCTTAACACTGAAACAGATTGGATATATATGCTTACACACTAATTTTCCCAAAGTCTTGGTATGTAGTGTTTTTGAAACTTTCTCTTTATTTTTTCAAATTTTAACTTTAAAATTTTTATTATATACTTAAATGTTTTCACTGAAGAAAATTTCATGTTCTGAAAGCACCAGAGTTTTTTTCAGGCTGGCTTCCTTTCCATTCCTGAAAACATTTTTCAGTTATAAATGTATCTGTATTTTATGTTTTCTCTTTACTCTTTGTTCAACTATTATTTCTAATGATTACATAGAATTTCATTATTATTAATGTATGATTTAACCATTCCACAGCTGTAAGATATTTAGGTTGACTTCTTTTTCATTTCTTCTTTCTTTCTTTCTTTTGCCATTATGAGTAGTGCGATGGAAATTTTTGTATAGATTATCTTTTTATTTTGGGTAACTTCACATTCATACAACATAATTTATCTTACAGAAGAATATTATAAGTGATTTATAACATCAGTGGTGATGCATATAACTCTCCAAAGCCTCACTGACATTGGTGAATTATTTTTATTACTTTTGTTCATTGCCACATATATAACAATTCTCCATAGTTGCTCTCATTTACGTTATTTTCATTATTAACCATAACAGTCATTTTCTTGTTTTCATTTCTTCTTTGGTTGCTGGCAGGAGCCTTTACAAGAGTCTAGATATTGGCCTTACATCTTCAGAAAACTCTTGTCTTTTGACCTAACTGCTTTTGCCATCAGTTATCATTTGCCCTAACCCATTGTGTTCCTTTAATAGTTTATTCAGA
This sequence comes from Dasyprocta punctata, assembly GCA_004363535.1. Taxonomy (NCBI): domain Eukaryota; kingdom Metazoa; phylum Chordata; class Mammalia; order Rodentia; family Dasyproctidae; genus Dasyprocta; species Dasyprocta punctata. The sequence continues at coordinate 45,376 of RJWM01012078.1, read as the reverse complement.
AATATTTTATTTTTTCATGTTTGAACTCACTCAACTTATTCTAATTTTCCAACAACCATATAATTAAATATCCCTCCACAGTTGTACTTATCTTACCATGTTGTCCTCTTGTGTCTTTTTAGTATTTCTCTGTTAAAAATTATTCCCCTGCATTTGAAAACTCTAGAAAGAGGAAAATAGGGCAGTCTAGGCCTAGTGTGTTTGTGTGTTTTTAATCAAGAATAGATGTGAAGATTTTTAAATGGTGTATTTTCTCTTTTTAATTTAACAAATATCTATTGAGCATCTAGTGTGTGTCAACATGCTCTAGGTATTAGGGATACAGAAGTGAACAAAACAAACAAAATCTCCTGTCCTCATGGAGCTTAAAGTTTGAGATGAGGCAGAGACAGTGCTCACTTACTGATGATACAGTTGTCTAAATGAAGAATTTACACGAGTCTAGAGATAAATTATTGGGATTAATAAGATTAGCAAGGTCATTCCATAAAATATCAGTGGCATTCAATTAGAAAGTAAACATGAAACTGCTTTTCAACTTCCAAAAAATAAAGTGTGTGAATCCTAAGTGTAAAGCTCAGTCAGTCTCCACAACCTGAACACACCATGAACTCATGTCTTGATGAAGAGAGCATGGCTAGCTCCTCCAAAATTCTGTCTTCTGCTACCTTTCAAGCATGAATGCTCTCCAAGGGTAACCACTGTCCTGATTACGAACAACAGAGATTAGTTTTGCCTGGTTTTGAATTTTACTGAATACTACTTGTAATAGTAAAAAAAATACAATTGCAATAGTAACAAAAATATTTTTAAAGCATATAAGAAATAATTCTAACAGATGATGTATAAGCTCAGTGTAGGGAAAATTATCAAATCTTGTTGAAAAGCATTAACAGAAACCTTGTCAAATGGGAAGCCTAGATACAGAGCCACGTGTATGAAAACGTGGTTCATAACAATGAGTCTTGCAATTGGCAGGAAAAAGATGAGCTAGTCAGTAGATGTTGTATATACTAGGGGAAATAGCATTGGACCCCTACCTCACACTACACATGAAAGCCAGTTTTAGGTAAATTAAAGATTCTAATGTGAAAGGCAAAACTTTAAAATTTTAGAAGGCAATACAGATGGTTCTCAGCAATGGTTCCACTTACAGTTTTTTCACTCTACAGTGGTGCAAAAATATCATGCATTTAGTGGGAAACATACTTCAAATTTTGAATTATGTGAGCTATTCAATGCATTATTATAACGTGGGCTGTATGTTAGATGATTTTGCCCAAATGTAGGATGATGTAAGTGTCCTGAGCATGTTTAAGGTAGTTTTGGCTAAGCTATAATGTTCTAAGTTTAGGTATATTAAGTGACTTTTTCATTTGCAGTATTTTCATTTGTTGGGACATATCCCCACCATAAGTTCAGGAGCCTCTGTCTAACTGATTCTGTAGGGCTTGAGGGAAAGGAGGGCTTTCTCAGGCACAAAAACCAAAAACCATAAAGGAATTGGTAACTCTTCTTATATTAAAAATTTGGAATTTCTTTTCATCAAATCATCATAAAGAGAATAATGTGATAAAACACAGACTGGGGGAACTATATGTATGAAAATAATTAACAAATAATTAGTGTACAAGTTATATAGTTATGTGAAGAACTCCTGTGACTAAGAAAAAAGATGAATAACCCAGTAGAAAAATTGACCCCAAGGCTAGGTATTGGTTAAGTAAGGAAGAGAAGTTGTGTAAATTGGACAGCTTGGTCTACACGGGAGAATGTACGTAGATGCTATGGCAATCTTATGATATTATCTGTAAAGGACTTCAGCATCTGGGGGTTCAGAGGCCAACTGTACTGGTGAAGTGCTAAGAGCAAGCCTGGCAACTAGTCAGCACCATATAACGGCCAGCTCTTGTATTACTATTTTTGTTATCATCATCACCGTGCGCATCATTGTGCAATGAATACTAGGTTTTATTATGTGAAGAATAAAGAGCAAACATGAGTGATACAATCTCTCTTTCTTCCCCCACCCTCAGATTTTTCAAAACTTTAAGGCCTGGATTCTTGAACCACCACTGATGGAGGAAGTGAATGCAGTGGAGGTCACTACCATCAACCGAAAGAAGAAAGTGTGGGATTATAATTACGATGATGAAAGTGACAATGAAAACGAGACATCTCCCAGAACAAGTGCGGGTGGTTACACCATGCACGGCCTGACAGGCCGGCTTCTGAGCCAGACCCCCACCTCCTCAGCCACCTCCCAGGCCTCCTATCTGGAAGACCCAGCAGATGAAGACTCTGAGGGGTCTGAAGAGGTGACTCAGCCCCAGCCCCAGCCCTGGCCCCCTGCAGCACTAGTGCCCTGCCCAAGGCAGAGGGAACGCATAAATGAGCCCAGCAAGAGGACAGAAGTTACAGCCCAGGACCTCTGTACTAAGGACAATGACAGCACCTCCTCTGAGGGGTCTGGGGGCAAAATTACCTTCAATGTGAATTTAAATTCTGTGTTTTTGAGAGTTCTCCATGATGACCCAGAAGACTCCGAAGAGGCCTCGCTGATGTTAACTCCTCCAGAAGAGACCGTCGACCTGGAAGAGAGTCCCCAGGAGACAGAATCCAGCCTTCTGGTGACCAGTGGGGAGAAATTACAGGTGCTTCTCCCCAGCCTCCCTCCCGAGTGTCTGTGGACTGGAGATGATCTCTCGGATAAGAGTGACACCAGCAGTTCTGATATGGACGATGATGTCAGGGATGGTTATATCATGAGATGACTCCAAATTACTTTGTTAACCTGAACTGAGAGCCCTGATCTGCAGCCTTGTGGTCTGCAGGTGTCCAGTGCGGGACGGAGTGGGGAACTGTTAGAGTGCCCAGTTCTTCAGGTGACTTCGTCTATGCAAATTCCCACTGAAGGGAACATAGATAGCATCATCGTTGTACTGTTTACAAACTCAGAGTGATACAGTCTGAAAGAGCCGGTCCCTGCCACTTCCTTGATGCTAATACATGTCTGATGTTTGTGCATCTGGTTTCCCAGGGTAAAGGCCCTGCTGGGTTTTTTAAGATGCTTTGAGGAATAATTAAATTGAACCAGGATGGAAGGAGGGAAGGAAGAGGAAAATGCTCACTCAGGAGTTGCGGGCAGTGTTCAGCAAATGGAGAGCCTTTTACCCAAGAGGCTGCAGGAATGAGCAATAAAGCAGGCCAGAGAGGGGACAGATGCAAAAGAAACAAGGGCAGGACAGCAATGTATTCGTCTCATGTTATGTTGACTCCTCTTCTCTCAGAGCTCCATTCATAACCACTTACCCAGCCCTCCCCAGTTTAAGGAAAGCACACATGCATTAATAACTAGTATCAGGCAGGGATTAAAATCTCAGCGCCATAGTTTAAGATGAGTCTTAAGAGACCCCATCTGGCAATTTAAAAAGTGTTACAGATGCTGGTTCCACATGCCCTGTGTGGAAATACAGGTGCTGTGAATCTGGAGGAAGAAACGAGGTTCTAGAATGTTGTGTATCAAACAGCATATGGACTGCTGACATTTTGCTGGGTGATCCTGGGTGTCTTGGCTTAGCTCTCTGAGCCTCGGCTTATTCATTCTTGAAATAAGGGGACTGCACCACTCAATCACCAAGACCCTATGACTCTTAGAAAAATAGAAAATATACAGGAATACTTAGAAGTGTTGCCCGGCGGCTAGACTTCTCCAGTGGATGAAAGTTATAGGATCCTCCTCTCTCCCTCCCTCACCTCAAGAGCTAGTTTCTTAGATCCCTGCCCCCCCGACACCCACACACTCGGGTGGGGGAATAAAAGAGGATATTCAAAAAGGAAAAAAACAACAGTTACACAAGTCTTACTATAAGCACCTTGAATAGATAACTGGTGTAATTCCTCTGACCTCTGAATGCATCTATCGTGTTTTGAGAATCTCCAGGGTGATCCTTTGAGATAAATTCTCTGTGGCTGTCCATGTGCATGTGCACTTGTTTTTTAAAATTTTTCTATAATGGTTGGAGTTTTGTACATTGCTAATACATGAATACTGTTTCATACAAACTTGGTGTGGTCTTCAGAGTTGTTTTCCATTGCAGCGTGTGTGTGTGTGTGTGTGTGTGTGTGTGTGTGTGTGTGTGTGACATCTGTAGCTCTGCTGGCATCTCGGGATTGCACCCGCTCCCCCTAACTGTCCAGTGGGCTGTAGGCGTGGCGCCCTTGAGCGCGTTCACCAGGCTCGTTCCAGCGTGGATGTGAGCAGGGCCGCACACGCGCACACACACGTGAACCTGGAATTTCCAGCCTCGCTACTGTGTGAGTTTGGAAAGAGGAAATTAAACCTTTCTCTTTAAGTCTCAAGAAACAAGTCACTTCGAGATAAATAACTTGGTTTTGCGTTACTTTTCCGGGGGAAACCTAAAGATCCTCTCCAACTGCGCGTGCAGCTGGGGGCTTTACCTCTCCTGCTGGGCGGGGAGAGGACCTCGGAGAGCCGGAGAGCCGTAACCCTCCCGCGGAGAACACAGGAGGGCACTGAATGGCAGAAAGTAAAGTAACTGCCGCCCGTAACCCCACCACCTCGACTGAACCCTGAGTTGGAGTTCCGTGTATTTATTTAGCTGGAGGCCGCCTTCCTCGACCTGATCAGCACCTGCCAAGCTCCTGCCCCGGGCCTCTAGGGTGGGGCGCCCGGGGTCGGGGGCGCTGGGCCCGGCTGTCGGCTGCTGGGGGAGGAGCCCTGCGCTCGCCCCGCCCCGCCTCGCCCCACCCCGCCCCGCCCGCGCGTTCCCGGAAGCGGGCGCAGCTCGGCGCTGGAGCTGGTGGCCAGGGGCGTGTGCCGCGGCGCCCCCAGCGCCCTCCGGGCCATGGCGCGGAGCCTGGCGTGCTGGCTGGGCGGATGCCTGCTGGCGTCAGGTGAGCGGGGACCCTGGGAGGGCTGGTGTGCGCGCCGCGCGTGCCCGAGGGGGAACCCCCCCGCCCCCGGCGCTTTGGGGAACTGGGCGGCGCAGCTAGCAGCACCTTGCCACTCGCGCTGGGCGGTAATCCCCGGGAAGGGGTCGCTCATTGCACCCCGAAAGAGACGGTGTGCTATGTCCGGCCTCGAGGCAAGAGACTCCGCACTGCTTGATTCCTCCGTGGAGCAGGAACGCCACCCCGGGACACCCGGATTTCGCACTGTCTAGCCTCACCTGCGAGCCCAAGGGGGTGGGGGGACTCCCGGCGAGTTGTAACGAAAGTCGTTTTTCGCGCCCACCTCGACTGCCTTAGACTCTCCTGCAGTCCGGTGGGTCTCCCTGGAGGAACCCCCCCCCCTTTCTAGACCCCTTCCAGTCACTGCGGGACCCGGGGCAGAGCGGTCTCCATCTCTGTGTCCAGTTCCCTACACCATCCTCTTATTCCTCTGCGCCCAGAAATCTAAATTCTGCCCCCTCAACGACCCGGTTCTACGGATTCTAAAGTTCGAGATCCAATAAAACCTTTCCTGCGCGCCCGCGAGGCCCTTGGTGCTGCCCAGGTTCCGCCAGCGCGGTGGCCCCTCCCTCCTGCGGTGCGAACGGGGCTCGGAGCGGCCCTCTGGTCTCCCCCTTCCCGGCGCCCAGGCCCTTAGGACTTGGCGTCCTCCTCAACCGGTTCTGGCCGTAGCTACCTTCATGCCCACGCCTTCTTCTCTCCTTTCCCTAAGCTGTCCTTTGGGGGGATTGCTGCAGAAGCCAGGCATTTAATAGGCCCGTGACTTTTTTCACGTATGTGTTTTGGTACCAGTTGGGCGAGATTGTTGGTTATGAGATGATGCTCTTCTTTCTGCTTTTGTTTATAATTTTCTGTTTAAAAGCTTAAAAGTAATTTGTTTCTAGTTCAAATCTGCCTTCTGTGTGATCTCCGGCCTCGTTCATCCAGTTATGTCCTTGATGTTCCCACTGGGACATTTCTCCAGCATCTCCTGTCTAAGGCAACGAAACGGGACCTGGGTTTCCTGCCCCAGCCCTAAGCGGAGTACCAGGTGCTTAAGCCAGAAATGAACAGTAACCTCAAATTCCCCATGTCAAACTGATCACGAAATCGAGAGGGTGTATGTCTGGAAATGCATCAGAAATCCACTGGCCCCGCCCTACTCCACCCCATTACACTTTCTGCCACCAGCCACATCTTCCTGGTCACTGTCACCTGTGCCCTCTTCACTCTTGCTTCTCACCTGTCCCTTACCCTGAAATTTCTTTTAATAACTCTTCAAATCAAATTCAGCCTGGTCAGTGAATGTGTCCTCCCCTCCACACACCCACCCATGTGACTGATACAGAGCTGTGAAGGAAACCCAAGTGGTGGATGTGGTCACTTTCTTGGGAAACCCTTTAGAGGAAAAGCAGTTGAAAATGTGTGGGGTTTTTTTTTTTTTTTTTTGACAGCATTGGGGATCGTGCCACCTCCTGAAAATGTCAGGATGAATTCAGTTAATTTCAAGAACATTCTCCAGTGGGACTTACCTGCTTTTCCCAAAGGGAACCTGACTTTCACAGCTCAGTACCAAAGGTGAGTCTTTGAGGCTTTTCACAGGAAACTGCACGAGGATGGTGCTTCTGGATTAGTCACTGGGCTGGGCCACAGGAAGGAAGGAATCTAACCAGTGTCACGTGTGTGGCTGTGACAGCCCAGGGGAGCCTCCCTGCTGGCCTTTTTCTCTCTGTCCAGGATATTCGTGTGATCAGCTTTTCTTTAATTTATTGTGTTTATTTGTATTTTTTTTTATTATAGGGTTATGGGTCGATACAGATATTTTATCATGTGTGTAGTTGGAATTAGCCACTGTAATAGTGTGGTGCTATGCAGAACCTAGCTCATCTGTCGCAACTAATGTCATTTAAGAGCAAAATGATGCTGTCATTTGCAGCTGTTGGAGTTGCACTGCTAGAAGCCAGCAGTGTACAGTGGAAGCGGTCCAAAAAAATCAAGGCCTGCAAAGCAGTCAGGAGGACCCTTGCTACCACATCACCTGCCCCTTTCCAGTGGCACAGGCAAACTGAGTCGCACAGTGGGCACTCAGTGTCCCAGCAGCTGCCTGCTGAAACTGGACGATTATCTCAGCAGGACTGTCCTGCCTGTCCCTGTTTCCCTGGGGCTAGTGAAAGAAATCCACACCTGCCCTCTCTTTGCAATCTGCTACCATTTGCCAAGGTGGACACCGGACACCTTCACGCCAGGTGCAAATGTCAGCAGGAGTCCCAAGGCCAATGAGCTGACATACCTGCTCCCCAAGTGACTCAGAAATTTAGGAAATAGGCCAGCTCTTCAGTGATGTGGGAGGAAATTCCCTTCCAGATTTTCTTAATCTGCCCTCTGTTCATCCAGCTATTGTTTTAGAAACACACCCAAGGCCTTCAAAGCCAATGACTTAGGAAAAAAAGAACAAGCTAATCCTTGTCTATATATTGGGTTTTAAATTTTTTGTTTTGGATTTAAAATAATGTCATATGAACAGAACCATATTAGACAACTTTCTTGTCACCAAGATGTAACATGTAATACAGTTTAAAGAGGGTGAGGTTTAGTGTGCTCATGGTATCAGTCCATGGTCAGCTGGGTTCAAGCAGAGATATCATCGCAGAAGGGCCTGGTGGAGCAAAGCTGCTTAGTTCATGGCGACCAATAAGCAGAGCAGAAGGGCAAAGACCAGACAGAGGCCCCAAGGCCACCCTGTACAGCCCACCCAGACACACCTACAGGTGTGTTCCACCAGTCCCCAGGCCAGATCCCAAAGCTAATCAAGGTGAAACTTCACCATAACCACCACAAAAACATTTCAAAATTTTGAGCATAGTACTAAAATCTTCCAGATATCCTATATCCAGATTCACAGTTGTTAGTATTTGCCACATTTTCCCTTTCTCTCCTGTCTCTCTTTTACATCATGCCCTTTGCCCCTTAATATTTCAATGTGTATTTCATAATGACAGGATCATTTTTTATATCATACAGTGCATTTCAAGGCCTTTAACACTGACGCAGTACTTTCAGCCAGTCTGTAGTCCAGAGTGAAGCAATTGAAGAAGGGTCATTCAAAAACTTATTTTTTTCTGATGATATGATTTTATCATTTCATCTCTGAATGGTTCTATCGTTTATCTCTGTTTTCTCTACTCTGTTTGAAAAACCGTAGAGATTTCACCATGGAAAATTAACTCCCCTCTTGTATCAATCAGTTTTTCATTACTATAACAAAATACCTGAAGGTGGGCACTTCATAAAGAGAAAGGGTTTATTTTGGCTCACAGCTGTGGAGATCCAAGATTGAGAGGCTGCATCTACTGATGGTGTTCTTGCTGGGAGAGTCCCAAGGCAGTGCAGGGCATCCCATGGTGAGAGATAGGCAACACATGTGGGCACATACGTGTCTCTGTCTTCTGATGAAGCCACCAGGATTCAACGGGGACTCCATCCAATGGCCTCGTCTAAACTTAACCCCTCCAGAAGTCCCCACCTTTAAACAGCAGGGTTGATGCAGTTTCCACCCTCGTTGTACCCGACAATGGGGACTAGACTCACGAGAGTTTCAGAGGGGACAAACTGAAACCCCCCACAGCAGCTTTTTCTGTCTCTCTTCCCTGTAATTTACCTCTGTGTCTCTGTGCCTTGCTTATTTGGCATCATAGCAGCAGTGCTTGGTTTAGGGTGTTCATCTTTTAGGGAAGGGGTCCCTGTGACTTGGTGTGAGGGGCAGGAGCGGGTATCAACCTAGAGTCTGTGCCTGGGCCCCTCAGTTTTCTCCTGAGGAGCTGCAGGTAGAACACAGCATGTGCTGGGCATAACTTTGGGGAAGAAATCAACCTTGAAAGACCTGATTACTCCTCTGTGACTCCATAAAGGTTGCTTAGGATTTAACCTGAGTAGACGACACGAGCTCTCTGTAACTTGTGCTTTAGGGTTGGGGTAGCTAGAATAGGGCACTTTAGAGGATGTATTGGTGATTTCAATATGGAAATACCAGTAATTTCATGTAGATACAAGGAATGAATCCTATTACCCATTTAATTGTGCAGGAAAATATTTATAAATTCAATACAAATAACCTAGTAAAAGAGAAGTTATTGCAAAACGACTTGAAATGCTGTGTGTGTATTAGGCAACTGATAAATTAGCTTAAACAAAATGACACATGCAAGGAAACCCCCTAGTGAAATGACCTCTGGAGTTTCCAGACAATGGAATATTAAGCAACCATGAAGAGCTGATTGATGAGCAAAATGTTTGTGGTGGTTGGGGGATTTAGCTCGGTGGTAGAGTGCTTGCCTAGCATGCACAAGGCCCTGAGTTCAATCCCCAGTACCACCCAAAAAAAAAAAAAAAGTTTGTGGTACACTAAGTGGAAAAAGATTATAATAAAACCTCAATTGTCCCTACCAGCTTTTTGCAATGGATGGTTCTGAATGTCACTAAGAATGCAATCAAGCGTGATTTCCCCCTCACGCACCCTAAGACTCTGAAATCAAACAGAACCGAATGTGGCTGGGTATTTCCAGGCTTTCCACGCCTGAGCCCAAGCTCCATTTATGTTGCTGTTGTTATGATCGCCACCATCATCACTGTCACTTCTAGGACAGCCAAATTGGCTTTGGCACCTAAACAGGAAAGTACAGTGGGAACCAGTCAGATGGCCTTTGCATTTACAGGAGGGGAGCCTTGTCCCTCCTCTGGTCACGTGGAGCTAGTGACACTTCCTCGGGCCATAGAGGGTGAAGTCACCAGGGACAGAATCTGCTTTACTACCAGCGGGTATTTCCAGATGCCATCCTTTTTCTTCTTCATGTGACATTTCTGCTGCCCTCCCTTCGGTGATTACAGTTGGGGTCACTGTTCCACTGAGATCGACGTAATGCCTTATAATTTTTCCAGGATAATAGCAGTGCTGATCATTTTGGGACATTTTCTGAAGTCATTATAATATAGTTATTTTAATCTGTACGCATCAGTGTGTCACAAATCACGTCCTGCTACTTTCAGAAATACACAATCAAGGAAGGAAGCTTTCCTTTGTCCCGTGTGCCGAATAGTCAGCTCTTCTTTGGAGTGGCACATGGTTATTATTATGGTCTCCTCCCTCATAGATTCTGCCATGGAGATCCCTTTTTTCTTTTTTTAGAGATCTAAAAAGATAGAGGAAGGAGGGAGGGAGGGAAAAGGAAGGGGATGAAAAAAGAATTGAAATATATCGTGTTCATGTCCCAACTCCTCCCAGTGAGTGTAATTATTATATACTGCAAACATGTACTAACAAAAATTTTAAAAGATACCCATTTTTGTACTCAGTTACCCCCAAAATTATTTGACCATGTGATACATTGTTTTTGAAATGGCTTATGATATCCAGGGATCATTAATGGCATACAGTTTGGGAAATGCTAGCGTGAATTACGTATTCTGCTCATCAAGACATCATTAAGAACTACTTTGCATTTCTCTCCATTAGTCTTTGGTAGCAGAGGGTATAAAACGCCAGTCAGCCTCAGGAGAGTAAGGTTAGAGCTCTCATGATTTTGTCTTTCTGGTTGTCTAGTTATAAGAAATTCCAGGACGTATGCAAGAGCACTACCTCCACGGAATGTGATTTCTCAAGTCTTTCCAAGTATGGTGACCACACCTTGAGAGTCAGGGCAGAGTTTGCAGATGAGCATTCGGACTGGGTAAACATCACTTTCTGTCCCGTGGATGACAGTAAGCTATTTTGTTTTTCATTTTGTTGTATGTCATCATCTCGTCTTGGGTTTTTCCCCATATTGGTCGGTCGTCCATCCACAAGAAAGAGTGCCTGTGAAATGAATGGCTTTGCACAAGGGCCTGAGGAGTGTAGCAGAGAGCTGTAGCCTTAGAGAAGTTCACAGGTGGTCGGGCAGAGTGGCGTACACCTATTATCCCAGCTACTCAGGAGGCCGAGGCAGGAGGATTGCAAATTTGAGGTCAGCCTGGGCAATTTAGTGAGAACTTGTCTAAAATCTTTGAAAAGGGTGTGATTGTAGCTAAGTGGTAGACACTTGCCTAGCATACGTGGGGGGTCTGGGTTCATCAATAAGATAATTAATGATAAATTTGATAACTTCACTACCTCAAGGGTGTGAATGAGTGCTGTTAATGAGAAGAACTAGAAGGATTCAGGTGACAGTTTTTTGGGAGGAAGTCATTTTGGAACTGTGATTATACCCAAAAAATATGACACGAAAGGGGAAAGAATAAAGGCAGGTGTGTGGAGGCAAAAAGGCCAGATGTCAACTGGCACCCTGCCCAGGGCAAGGATAGGAGGGAGGGTCGCTGCTCACAGCAGATGGGTTGGGTCAGGCTGGCTGGGAAACTTTGGAATCTCCCAAGATAGGATCAGGAAGGCCACATGGCACTGCCGGAAGCTCTAAAATGAACATAATTGGGTCAACAGGACTTCAAAGCAAATTAAGCCAACATGTGATAACTGACAGAGTAAAAAGGATTTTAAAGTTACCTCTGCACCAAAACTCAGGTCCAGCCCTCCAAAGATCAGTGGGGGAAGCACTGAAAGGATTTTCTCCAGGGAGGGGTCTTTCTATGAGCCCCCTACCCTGTCCCTCGTGGCTGTCACAGTCCCATTCTACTGGTGGAGAAGAAAACCAGGATGTCCTTCTCGTTCCCAGCTGTGTTACAGCAAACAAACCCAACAATGACGACAACAAATGCTTATTTCTGGAGTCAGAAATTATCAAAGTCACAGAATCTTTTCTAAAGGTTTCTTTGTAAAAATAAACAAAAAATACAGATTCACAATAGCCAAGTCTTCAAAACATAGTACAGATGCTCCTTGACTTACAGTGGAGTTGCATTCATATGATGCTATGATATGTTGAAAATGTCTTAAGGTAAAAGTGCATCGAAGCGGGGCATATGGCACACACTTATAATCCCAGCACTTGGGAGGCTGAGACAGGGGGATTGCCATGAGTGCATTCAAGGCCAGCCTGGGCTACATAGGGAGTTCAAGACCAACCTACACTACATAGCAAGACCCTGTCTTACAAAATAACAAACAAACAAACCCTACCTTTAGCCCCATCTGAGGAAATTTCCTTTAGAAACTGAGGTTAAACAGCTTGTGGAAAGTTCATATAGGTAATAAGTGGCAGAGCAGGGACTCAGACTCGGGCTCCCATGTCCAGGCTCTTGGCGACGCCTGCCCTGTATTAGAAAGTCACCTCTGGAAGTTTGTATATTTTAGTCATTTGATACCATGCAAAACCCATTCAGACTTGCTTTGAAAAAATATGTAACAAGTTGTTTTGTTCAGTTTTCAGATCAGCAGGTTAGCCTGGTAGGAAAGGGCTCGTTAGCAGCTCCCCCCAAAAATATCAGGGCCAGAGAAGAACACAGGACAGCACAGAGAAGAAACAGCACACTTTTCCTATGCCATTTGTTATCTCTAATGTGACTGTGATTAACCACCTACTGTGTGCCAGGCACATTGTTAGTGTTGAAACCACAATAGCAAAGAAGACCAAAATGCCTATTCCCACCAGCAGAGCAATAATAAACAAATGAATGCATATTTTATGACAGGTTGTGATTGTGGTTTTCAAGAAAACCAAAGCAAGCTAACAGGACAGGAAAAGATGGGAGCCGTTCTTTACATCAGGTGGTAAGAGACAGTCTATGAGGACAGTCTCTGACATTCAACCAGAGATCCAAAGGAAGTGAAGGGTACAGTCACATGAGTACTGGTAAAATGTAAGTTAGGAGAATATGTGGGTAGTTACATATGTTAACCATGTCAAGGTAAAGGTACATACATTTACCAGGTAAAGGTAACCAGTAAAGAGACTAGAAGTACCATCTGTAGCCTCCAGCCCAGCAAGGAGAAGAAAATTTAGGCTCCAAAAGCAGGAAATAAAGAGAAGAGCCAATAAAATAAAATTTTCAAATGCGGTCTTTACAAACAGCACAAAATATTGCAGTAGGAATGCTTTCTAAATATATCGGAAATTACAATAAATATGAATGGATTAAACTTGATTAATAAAGGTTATCTAGAGTTTTTTTTTTTAAGAAAATCAAATCCATCTGTCCTTCTTAGGCACTTCAGTTAGTGTCATAGCAATGTACTCAGTAGGCTAATTCTCCTGCACAGTTATGAACACCTAACACTGAAGTAAAGTTTGTAAAATGTGGTTCTGATCGTCATTTTTCTTTGTTCTTATACTTAGCCATTATTGGACCTCCTCAAGTACAGGTAGAAGCACTTGCTGATTCTTTACAGATGCGTTTCTTAGCCCCTCAAATTGAGAATGAACCTTATACATGGACCATGAAGAAGATTTATAGCTCATGGGCTTATAATGTGCAATACTGGAAAAATGGCACTGATAAAAAGGTAAGCCCTTCCTAATTATATATATTCTTTGCTCAGTTTCAGTCTAAGGCCATGATGATAGAGGAGACCAGGAGTCCACCCAGGAGAGGGTGCAAGGGTGACAGCAACCCTGGTCCACAGGGCTCTAAGTCCTATTCTGAAAGCCACAAGCTTCCCAAGCTGTGGGATAACTGGTGTTTTGGGCTCAACTTTCCCAGACTCCCAAGGGAGGTACATAAAGCAGATTTTCAGGGTGAATTCTATACAGTAACAGTACACTTTTTTTGTCCTTGAAGGGAAGTTGCAGAAGCAGGGCTGACACAGCAGCTGGATGGGGGGAAGTTGGGGTGAGCTGAATCAGGTGATCAGCTGAATGACTGCTGTTTCTTAGTACCAAAACCCCCATTTCCCACACATACCGCAAATCAATACCCTGAATCCATAGCCCCCCCACCAAAGGGTGCTGGGTTAAACAGTATCACATTTTACCTTTCTTACCCATATTCTCTGTTGCTCTCTTCTTTGTGGAAATAGTTCCTTTCAAAACACAGGCTTGAGCTAAAAGACCTGACTGGAGTATTGCCCCTGCCACCATGGGTGTCTGATCACAATCTCAATTTCAGCTTTCCCAGGCCTGCAAAATGGACATAATGACCTATTCCACCAATAAAATGGGGATTGAAATACCCCTTTTCATAGGATTCTTGAGGAACTTGATGTTGAAATGAGAACGGTAAACTCGTGCCATTGCCTGGAACAATGTGTGTGTTCACTGCCTGAGGTTCCCTTCCCTTCATGAGGAGCCAAGGCTCTTAGCACGTAGCCAGGGTCAAACAGCAATTTGGTCCTAAACTGACTTACCTAGCTGTTATGTAAAATATATTTATCAGTTGATTCGCAAGAGTTTGGAAGGAAGAGATCACCCAGGTTTATTGTCTTAGAATGATGTAATTAAACTTAAGCACATATACTACATAACCAAAAAACAATCAAATTAATCCCCCCACCACCAAAAAAAACCTCTCCATTGAATGATGCAGTGTCTTAGACTGTTTCTGCTGTGATTGTAAAATACCACAGACTGGGTAATTTATAAACAGTAGACAACATTTCTCACAATCCTGGAGCCTGCAAAGTCCAAGATCCAGGCACCCGCAGACCCAGAGTCCTGTGAGAGGTGGGTCTCTGCTTCCCAGCCGATGCCTTCCACTGTGTCCTTTTATAAAAGTGAAGGGCAAAGGGGTGAACAGCATCCTCACTCCTTCTTACAAGGTATCCAACCCCATTCTTAAGGGCTCTTGCACATGACCTTCCAAAGACCCCGCTTCTTTAATATTATCACATCAGTGATTAAATTTCAACATAGGAATTTGAGCAGGACGCCTATATTCAAACCACGGCATTCAGGAAATGGGCCTTCTTCACCAAACAGTCAGTTTTTCCTTCAAGATGACAGGAGCTGTATGCCTAGAAACCAGTACAGAATATTTAGTTTCATAATCACTCAGCAGGTGCAGGTGTTGCTGCTCAGCCCTTGGGCTAAAGATAAGACCCATTGACTGCTTCCAGGGTTACCACTGTCTTCTAAATAAGGATCTGGTTTCATAGTCACCGTGGCTGAGTGCCTCTTCCACAAGTGTGAAATGCAAACTCCATTTCGTGTTTAGCTTCTTATCTAGAGCACGCCCACAGCACGGGCATCTGGTTACACATTTGTCCTCTTGCTTTCCCGGGTCGTATGGAAACTCAGTATATAGGGGGACAGTGGGGCCAAGGAAGTGAAGGAGCAGATGACTAAAGTATGTTATGTGCATGTACAAATCTGCCAAAATGAAACCCATTCATCTATATAACCAGTAAGCGCTAATAAAAAATGCAGAGGGGAAAAGAAAGAAAAGAAACTTTCAGTATGATTCTCAGACCCAGAAAAGGTCACCTGCTCCTTAGTTCCTCCCTGAAAGGAGCCTGCGTGTCACCATCGCCGCAGTTCCCTTTTATAAGCTGGTATTTAAATATCTCAGAGACAGTGCCAGGTTAATTCCCTAAACTAACGGCAAGAAGGGCTTTTGCAAATTCCATTTCTTCCTCATGGAAGAAAATGAAATGATTGATCTAGAAATGGCCTAGAAGTGAGAGGACTTCTTACTTGATGTAGAAGAAAAAAAGCCTCACCGGGGATTTGGGGGTGGGCTTTTCACATCCTTGCTGCCGCCGTGCTTGGAGGCCACTTAAGGGTCAGCCTGTGAGTTTAGTCTTTGAAAATTTGCATTATAAAGTTTTAGGGACATTGGGCTCTTAGAAGTAAAGACCATTGCTTTGGTTTTTGCTTTGCTTTGGTTTGTTTGTTTGCTTTGTAATTGACTTATGCCAAGCAAGGTGGCACGTGCCTGTAAACTTTGCACTTGGGAACCTAAGACAGGTGCAGTGCCATGAGTTGAAGGCCAGCTGAACTACATAGCAAGACCCTGTCTCAAAAACAGCAGCAAAATTTATTCCCTCTCTATCATGTATCATTTAGAATAATTCAATTCTTGCCCTCAGTGAGCTTAATTTTTCATGCAATGAAAATATATTGACAAGCTGTCAACAACTCAGATCCCAAAAGAAGTAAAACCAATCACTGAAGTAAAAAAAAAAAAAAAGGTCCGTGCTCACTTTGTGTACTCTTTAGTTCCCTTTATTTGCCAGGAACTGTTTTAGTTTCTCAAGTTGAGAAATCCTACATCCAGGCTCAGCTGACATGAGGGTTTCTTGCAGCAGCCAGAGCAGAGGCTGCGATCTGTCCCTTCAAGTGAGCCAGGGCCTCAGGAGGGGGAACCCAGGCGCATGCATGGACCCTAGACATCCGGGATCAGAAACACGCTCTTAGAAAACAAAACAAATTGCCCTGAGTTTTACTGTCTAGGATCGGTATACTAGTATTTGCTGTAACACAGTGCCATAGACCAAGCAAAGACAACAGAAATTTATTGTCTGTCAGTTCTGGAAGCTACAAGTCCACGATCAAGGTGTCTGCAGGTCAGGCTCTCTGCACTGCCAGGGATTTGTCCCATGCTGCTCCTCTAGCTGCTGCAGGTTTGCTCACAGTCCTTGATTATCCTTGGTTTATAAAAGTATCACCTGATCTCTGCCTTCATCTTCCTGTGCGCCTGCCTCTTTACAAGGACGCCAGTCACGGTGGACTAGGGAGTCACCTTCTAACCTCATTTTAACTCAATTACTGCTGTAAAGAGTCTAACCTCAAATAAGATCACATTCCCAGGCACCACAGGTTGGCACCAGCAATGAAATTTTATGGGACATAGTTCAACCCATTAAAATGGATTCACCTTTAAAAAAAGAAAGAAAATGGAATGGTTTAAGCCACAGGATCAGGACAATGAGTTGTTTTGTCTGCATTGCAAGCCTTAGTGCACCTCTTAGAGTATTGTCGGGGTCCCCAAAATAAGCTGGGAGGAGCACATATACTTTTTCCTGTTTTAAACCAAAAGCAAAGTGTGTAACTGTTAAATATGGGAAAAGAAAAAAGATGGGGAAAAAATGCTGTCCCTTCACTGTGGAGGCATTGTCTTACTGTCGTCTCATTACCAGTTTGAGGTCACTGTTCAATACGACTTTGACATCGTCAGGAACCTGGAGCCGTGGACAACTTACTGCGTTCGAATTCGAGGGTTTCTTCTTCATCAGAACAAAACTGGGGAGTGGAGTGAGCCTGTGTGTGAGCAGACGGCCGAGGACGGTGAGTCATGAGAGGCACAGCCCATCACGCTGCTGGTCTGAGCACTGCAGTCAGCTGTGTGCACCCCACCCCTGGGCCGTGGACATCACCCCCACGCAGTTCAAACTCCAGTTGGGTTCAGGAACGGCCACTGCCTCCTCTGCATGGTCTCCAGCTGTGATTGGCCAGGGAGCAGGAGACCTCCCTTCCTTCTGAGGCTGCTCTTTCTCTCACACCAAGGTGATCCAGGGGACCATTGTCCAGCTGGGAAGCCTCGCTGAGCTTGGTCAGATCTCTTGAAGTCTTTAGTACACAGAGAGTTTGCAGTTCTCAGTACCAGCCCCAGGGCCTGTGTTTCTCTTGGGCTCAGGGCCCAGGGAGTCTGCTTGCTGCTTCAAGGCAGAGGAGGTCTTCCACAACAGGCAGCCCAGTGCCACCCTGTGAGTCAGTTAAATGAGTCAGAATTGCTTCAAATCTTGCTATGTGTATCAGCTTCAAGGCAGAGGAGGTCTTCCACAACAGGCAGCCCAGTGCCACCCTGTGAGTCAGTTAAATGAGTCAGAATTGCTTCAAATCTTGCTATGTGTATCAGCAGTAATGCCAGCAACCAGACTTTAAAGAAGATAGGAAGGGGTCAAACTCACTAAGAACCCAGAATTCTATAAAGAACCTCTGCGTTTCTGAGATGCTATCCAGGAGGAATGTGTGGACCCTGTCTGGCAAGTTTAGATGGTCTTAAGGTCAATGTGGCCCAACCCATACAGGACAAGACTTTAATCCGCCCCTGGTTCCCTGCAGAAACGACCCCCTCCTGGCTAGTGGCCATTATCCTCATAGCCTCCGTCTTCGTGGTCTTCCTCATGCTCCTGGGATGCTTCGCCTTGCTGTGGTATGTCTACAAGAAGACCAAGTACACCTTCTCCCACGGAAATTCTCTTCCACAGCACCTGAAAGAGGTAGGTAAGATGGAGCAAGATGTGATTTGGAAAACCCCAGTCAGAAAGCGTTGTTCTGTAAAGTCAGGGCAACCTAATTGCAGACAGCATGTTTTCTGGGAGAATCACACACCTGGTGTGCTGACCCATTCTCCTGTGCCCATTCAGGGAAGCTGGGGGCCATGGTTGGTTCCAGAAACCGCCCATGGATCTGCACACTGCTCTTTCCCTGCCTTCAGTGCCCAAAGCCCAAGTCCTTGATGATGGCAAAGATGATGATCCTGGGGCTGGAAGGGAAAGAGCAGAACTGACACCGGAGAAGCCGAGAAAGAGAAAGCTTGTTGCTAAGTGCCAGCAAAAAGCCAGAGGGAGCAAGTGGGAGGAGGGAGAGGTTTGTTCAGATTTGAAATACCGAGCAGTATATTTAGAGAAGCTGTTTTCACAGAGGTTTGGAAGAAGGAGAATGCATCTTGCCAAAGATGATAGCACTGAAGAGACCCTCAGAGATGACATGCTGAGTATACAGCCACCCTTGGTGTCTGAGCCCCGCAGCTATGCATTCAACCAGTTGCAGATCAAATATTTTTAACTGCATTTGTTCTGAACATGTACAAGGCTTTTTTACTTGTCACTCCCTGTATGATACAGCCGAACAGTGGTTTACATACCATTTAGATTGTAGCGCAGATAATTTAGGCATGATTGAGGTTATACAGTAGGCTGTGCATAGGTTATATACATGTATTCCACACTGCTTTATATAAGGAGTTTGTGGATTTTGGTGGACTCCATAAGGAGTGCTGGAACCCATCTCCCTCTGAGGGATAACTTAACATTGTCACTTGAAAATGAGTATGTCAAGCCCAGTCCCAAAAAGGACCTATCTTTGGTCTCATTTCCCAGGAAATTAGTTCTGCGATAGAGATTGGCATTCCAATTGGGGAATTTCCTTGGGAATAATTCCCCTAAAGGAGTGTAGGTGGCAAGATGGGACACAGAGACAGAGACAGAGACACAGGGAGAGAGAAATTAAGCTGTGATACAGTCACAACAGAGGCCTCCCCCGATCCCATGGCCCTTAGAGATGTCCCATGCTGTGGTAGGAGAGCTGAGCCCGCGAGCCCCTCTTTCACCCTGGGTTAGATGTAGGCTTTGCCTGAGGATCACTTAACCTGAGAACGGCAGCACAGCTTAAAGTTTCATTGGCCTCATACTGTGTTTGCTAGTAAAATGTTCCCATTCTAGATTTCTACACTTTTTCTTAAAAGATCAATTAGAAAATATTTCAGATCTTGTAGACCTAGAAATAAAATCAAAGTTATGTAGAGACATGGTAGCATGTACCTCTAGTCCCAGTCACTCGAGAGACCAAGGCTGTGGATTTGCTTGAACTCATGAGTTGGAAACCAGCCTGGGCAACATAGAGAGACCCTGTCTCAAAAAATGAAGATGCAAAGTAAAAATGTAAAACTATTCTTAGCTCATGAGCCATACAAAAGCAATCAGTGGGCCAGATATGGCTCCCGACTAGTTTGCCAACCCCTGCTGTAGACAGAAGAGCTAATGTTGTGTGAACGTGGAGGGCCAGGCTGGCACTGCTGGGTGGCGCAATGTGTAAACACTCAGAGGATCCCGTCAGCTGGTGCCCACTCCTGGCCCTTGGCTGTTGGTGGGTCCCTTGGTCTGACATGATGTTATGTGGGTCTGTGTTGGTTTGCTAGAACATCTGTGAAGAGTGCCATGCATTGGGTGTCTCACCAGCAGTCTCTTAGTTATGCAGTCCAGAAATCTGGGGTCCAGGTGTCAGCAGTGCTGTTCCTTCTAAAGCTATGGGAGAGAGAGTGCTCTAGGCCTCACCCCTTGATTCTGCTGGGTTGCCAGCAATCTTTGGTATTCCTTGGCTTGGGAAAGCATCACTCCAGCCCCTTCCCTAACCCTCACTGGCCTTCTCCCTGTGTGTGCTTCTGTGTCCAAACATCCCCTTGTTACTAGAACACTGATCATAATGGATTAGGGGCCCACTCCACTGCAGTATGACTTCCATCTAACTTAACTACTTACATCTTCAATAACCCGATTTCCAAATACAGTCACATTCTGAGGTTAGTACTTCGACATACGGATTTTGTGGAGACCCATCACAGTTTTTGCCCATGGAGCAAGTCCTGTAAGCCCCACTGGTGCAGACCAAGGCCTTGCAGGACGCAAATAGCAAATCATTCCTCAAATAACGTGTTAATTCCAGTCCAGATGCATTGTTCTTCCTTCCAGAGTGCAAGAGATGTGATAGCATCAACTTCCTGCCAGGTGGCCGGTTGATCTCCTCAGGGGGTGCTGTCCTATCGGGGACTAAGCACCAATCACTATTGCAGGCAGGTTGGACACTGGGGAGCAGCTGTAGCTGTGCCAGCCTTGGGGAGTGGAAGCCCCTGCTGTTGGGCCCATCCATGGCATCACAGTTGCTCTGGTCATGAGCGAACTGTGCCACACACAGGAGGCAAATGTCCTAAGCTGGATGACATTGGCTGTGTCATCCTGTGTATTTGGTGGTTCTGTTTTCATGACCCGTGCTCTCAGTGGGAGTTAATCTGTGTTACAGAAATCTACACACTTCAAGCTATACCCTTCCATCCACATGCCTCTTCCCCAGATATCTTTGAACCTCACCTTCCAGCCTTCTCTCCTCTAGTCCCAGTCTCCAGCCTGGCCATTAAACCCTGCCATGATTCTATGGTGAGCCTCATCTTGAGTCACTTTTCCTTACACACAAAGGGGTCAACCAGATGTACAGTCCAAAACTGTACCTGGTGAACAGTCTTATCCCACCTCTGGCTATACTGCAGCAGCAGATGTTTCTCATTTGTACTGCATACCATGCTGGAAGGTTGGCCTTCCAGAGAAAGAGGACCTTCTCCCTATATGTCGTACTGTGAGCAGAGGCAGAGCAGACACTTGGACAGACAACGTAGGAGCCTGACTTTCCTGTGTGTGCAGCTGACCTGTACCCGACACCCTGTCTTAGGAAATGATGAGTCTCACACGCCCCTGATGATGCAACTTCTATAGCAGAGAGACTTTCTAAAGAAAAGTGATATTTTTTTTACCAGGAATATGGAGAATATCTGCAAGTCCAGGGCACATGTGTCATGGTGAACCATGGCAGGCCTTAGATGTACTCAGGGAGGCAAAGGTAAAACAAGTGAAGTCTCATAGATTGTTTTGGAACAGTCACCCTGGCTGTAAGGATCAGTAACAAGTCTGACATGTATCCACAGTTGCATAGGCTGATGTTAAGCGTGTTGTCTAGTGGTGGCCTTCATGCAAGGTTGTGGTTTGGTAGGATCTTTTGCAATAATTCTAACTATTATCAGGCAAATTGTACATATGGGTTTCCCCTTTATGACCTGCCAGCTTCCTTTAGTCTGCTTCTGATGTAAGTGACTACATTTTGGTCCCTTCATGGCACCCCAGTGGTCCTAGGCTCTGCCTCTGCCAGGTCTACGAACCCCTCCAGGAGTAGTTGTTTAAACAGGATGTACCGATCTGCTACAGATGGCGCAACCTGGCCCAAATCTCTGGGGTTTGCATGGTGATTCTCCTCTTGGGACTGGTGGTGAACTGTACCCAGAGTCTTTTTCTCACCATAAACTTCTCAAGGTTCTGCTGGGTTACATGAGGTTCTGTTCGAACATTGTCAGTGGTAGATAACTCACCCAGCTGCAGGAACAGATAGGGCCGTTTGCTTCATGGCTTATACCTGCTGCAGGGCTCCTGCTGGGCTCCCCTCAGAACTACCAGTCAGTTGATAAGGGCTATCCTGGTGCTCTCCTTCTGTGGAGGTATTGTCTGGAAAGGGACTTGGCTGTGGCCATTTCAGCTGTCCACTGGAAGCCCCACCCTTGTCCTGGCAAGTTGGGCAGCCCAGGACAGCACCTGCCATGGATAGAAAGTAGTGCTTGTGCCCACAGGCCAGTGTTTCAGAGCAGCTAGAATCTTCTACAAGAAGCACCTTTGAGCCCTGCAGTACCAGAAAGAGTCAGGAACATTCCTGACCGAGCTTCTGCAAAGCCACAATTGGAACAAGCAGAACAAAGAGGGCCAGGCCCTTGGCTGTGGGCCGAAGGTGTTTTGTTAACTGAGAACCAGGAAATTACAAACTATTCATCTGCTATTTTTGCTGCTTGGCTTCACCATCAAAGAAACTGGTCAGATGGGAAAGAACAGATGGCAGATCAAAGCCAAAACAATGTTATCATCCTCAAGAACCTGTTGGAAAGAATTTTCCCTTCCCAGGTTCGCTGGCCCTGTAATATTCTGAGAGCTAGGAGGGCTCTGGGTGCTGGAGAAGGGCCACACAGTGAGGACGAAGAAAACTACAGAGCAGATCAGGGTCCCCACACCACCAAAATGTCTAGCTTGGCTCACCCAGTACAGAGTGGGTTAACCATGACCCAGAGAGTCATTTTGGATTTAGGGAGATTCGCTAGAGTGAAAGACTTTGAGATAAAAACGCAATGGATAGATTTACCCAACATTAAGTGTTGAGTGGTATTTTAGAAGCTATGTTTTAATCACTTTCTCCTCGCTGAGACATAATACCCAACACCTCCAAGTTAAAGGAAGAGAAATTTATTCTGACCCACAGTTTTAGTTCATAACCCACTGGCCCCAAGGCAGGAAGGCATGGCAGAGGGGCGTGGAGGAGGAGAGCTGCTCACAGCCTGGCAGACAGGAAGCAGAGAGTGAAGGGAGGAGCTGGGGAAGGAAATGAACCCCAGGGATCCGTCTTTTTCCCCCAGACCCAACCTTTTAACGGTGAGCCGGCCATTGGCCCCCATAATCTAATCACCTTCCACAAGTCCTATCTATCAGGCTTTAGGGGGACATCTAGGTATAAATCATGACAAGCTGGCCACCTGTTTCTCTGTGTGTCCAACCAGGAGACTCAGTCTGAGACTTGCTTTTTTGACCTGTAGTGTGTTTCCTCTTAGTTTCCTGCCCTTGCTCTTTCCCAGGAGAACCAGGTGGTACCTTCCAGCCCGGTGTCATGAACCCGCTGGATCTAAGGGTTTAGAGAGCTCCCTGTTCCCCTGACTTCCTCCATGGCTTAGCAGGGGTCTGGACATGGTACCCCTGGTCTCCCCACTCCCTTCCATCAGCTGCTCAAGGGCCAAGAGGGGAAACTGACAGGTCCACACCAGCAGGTAGGACAGCTACCCTGCACCCCAGCTGAATCATATCAGAAGACTGAGTACAGACGTTACATTGCAGAAAGA
Source organism: Dasyprocta punctata (assembly GCA_004363535.1). Taxonomy (NCBI): domain Eukaryota; kingdom Metazoa; phylum Chordata; class Mammalia; order Rodentia; family Dasyproctidae; genus Dasyprocta; species Dasyprocta punctata. Next base: position 22,090 of record RJWM01012078.1, on the reverse strand, counting down.
CGAGACTGATGGATTGAGGATGAAACTAAGGAAGTTCCACCTGGAAGGGATGGGTTAAAATGCAAAGCTTTAAAGAAGGTTTCTCCATTGAATCCTGAAGATGTAGGCTATTGCTGGACCTGTGAGGATGAGTCAAGAACATGAAATCCACAGATTGCCAGCAGTGTGTGCACATCTGCATTGTTCAGAGGGTTGGAGACATGGGTGACTGGACTGTGGTCCCTGTCTTTAACTGGCCCTGGGCATGCGAGAGACAAGTGGTGACCTGTGAGTGCCCATCAGATGTCCTGAGGCAGTGTTGTCTCATAGCATGAGCCACATATATTTTAAATTAGCTGGTAGACACATTTATAAAAAAAGTAAAAATGAACATTAATAATGTATTTTATGTACATGATATATCTAAAAGAACATCATTTCAACATTAAGCAATATTTAATTTAAATTATTAAGATAGGCTGTGTTCTTTATCGGGGACCTGGTGTAGATCCCCAACCTCCTGAACGAGCATACAGCAAAAGCTTAGATAAATGAGACAAATGCTATGGTTTCAGGGCTCCAGGTGGGTCAGAGCCCCTACAGAGTTCTTGACTCTGTAACTGAGATGAGGGCTAAGACAAAGAGCTTCCCTGGACCACCTGTATTTATTTTTATTGTGGACAAAGACAGGGGATACTGAAGGAGGTGCTGGAACTGAGCAGGACCTTGGGAGTCACTTCAAAGACTTCTCCAAGTAGGAAAAAATGCCAGAAAAGGAGAACTATCTTATCTCCAAAATGGCATTTGTGGTGGGACTGAGATGCCTGCAGTGTAAGATGCCTGCAGGGTAGTCTCTATTAACATAATTGATTATGGAGACAAGATGTCCTCAGCTGCAACCTTCTTTACCTTGCCCTTCGAGGTATCTCTGACCTCATTGGCCACTACAGGCCTCAGTCAGGACCAGTGATTCATAGAGGTTCATTTACTATGAATCAGCTCCCATCGCCAGGCAAGGGGCCTAGGCCTAGGACAGGCTCACAGATAAATAAAAAGCCAATTAGTAAATTTTAAATCCTGCTCCCAGCTGCTTCATAGTAGTCTCCAACAGTTCTTTTTCACAGATGATCTTCAACATCTGGTTTGTATTTCACACTCAAAATGCACACTGATTCAACCTTGCTGCATTACAGATAGCCACGTTTGGTTCCTGGCTACCATACCTTAGCACAGGACTAAGGGCTGAGGTCAAGGGACACACAGGATACTGGGGGGGCTGAAGAGGACCCTAACTAAGACTGAGGATATACTGGAAACACTGTATGTTATTCCAAAATGTGTTTTTCCAAGACCCACAGGGTCCCTGCTTCTGGAAAGAAATGACAGCCAGGCTGTGTCAGCCCCACAGGTCTGTAACCAGGCTGAAAGCACAAGCCCCTGGGTTTAGTCCCCAGCCCCACTGTCCCCAGAAACAAGGCAGAGATTGAGACTGGAAGTTTTCCAGGGTGACCTGAAGCACTTAGCAAACGAGTTGTACATCTCATTGTCACATTTTTTTAGTTGTGATCAAATACAGAGCATCAAATTTACCAGCTTAACTGTTTTTAAGAGTGCAGTTCAGCGGTGTTCAGTAAATTCACATTGTTGTGCAGCTGTCTTCAGAATTTTTTAGTCTTCCAAAATGGAAACTCTATACACATTAAACTCTTGATCCCATATCTTCTCCCGCAGACCCTGGCTCATGATGCATTCCTACGAGACAGAGTTGCCTCGGGACATTTGATGGGCACTTTCCTTTCTCTGAGGCGTGTAATTGCTAGATCATAACATAATTCTATTTTTAATTTTGCAAGAAACCACTATAGCATTAATGTTGCCTTTTTTTTAGACAAGGCCTTGCTATGTAGCCTAGACTGGCCTTGAACTTGCAGCAAGCTTCCTGCCTCAGCTTCCCACTGCTGGGATTATAGCCATGCCCAGCTGGTGTTACATTTTTAAAATAGCATTTTAAAACCCAGAAGTTCTGCATAAAAGTCTTGCAAGCCCAGAGGGAACTTTGATAATTAACTGTCCTTTTTTTTTTTTGGTTTTCTCCTGCAGTTTTTGGGCCACCCACACAACACAATTCTGTTTTTCTCCTTCCCACTTTCTGATGAGAGTGAAGTTTTCGACAAACTAAGTGTTATTACAGAAAACTCTGAAAACAACAAGCAGAATCCTGGCGACAGTTGCAGCCTTGAAGCCCCGACTGGACCAGGACCCCCAGAGCTACTTTCCAAGGAGGAGACCCACGTGGTGGAATACAGTGACTCCACTCTCCTTGCGTCAGCCTCGGAGTTCAGTCAGCATGACCACCTGAGTAAACACCAAATCTATAACTCTCAGACAGTGGACTTGTCCAGACAACCAAAGAACTAGGTTGTAGCCAAACATGGGGCTGGTGCATACCTATAATGCTAGCACTTGGGAGGCCGAGGCAGGAGAACCTCCACGAGTTAAAGGCCAGTGTGGGCTATGCTGCGAGACCCTATGTAAGGAAGCTAAAACCAAAAATAACAACAAAAACAAACTCCATACTGCAGACTCAATACTTTATGAAGACTTTGATGATTAAAAAAAAAAAAAAGTTGGCCACTGAGAGTGTAATTTTCGGTCTTTCACGCTCACTTCAGTAAGGACCAGAGTTTAACTGTGAGAAACAGAAATATATGTGAGAAATAAAAAAATGGAGATGCTATGAAATCCTTCCAGGGTGTCAACAGACCAACTGGAAAACTGTCCTCAAGTCACAAATGGTCAGCATCATGCTGGACATAGAGGGGCTCTGGATGCTCAGGGGGATGAAGGGGCTCCTGTTCATACCCATGTGTGTTTCGTGTATGGCTCGAGCTCTGTCCAACTTGAATCTCTGTTAATCTGTGTTGGTGTTAGCTTTCTGTTATGAGAAAATACTTGACATAAACAACTTAAAAGGAAAGAACATTCGTTTATCATGGTTTCAGAGGTCTCCATCAGTGGTATCTCAGCCCTGTCGTTTTGGGGCTTCGGCAGCACAGTGTAGGAGACACTGAGAAGCTCAGTGGTCACCAGAAAAAGCGGAACAGAAAGGCAGGGGCTGGAGTCCAGATATCCTCTTAAGGCCAGTGCACCCGTGACCTCACTTCCTTTCACACTAGGCCCCGCCTTTTAAAGGTTCAGTCACCTCCCAGTCGCACCACAGACTGGCATCTAGGCCTTTAGCATATGCACCTTTGAGGGACATCTATGATCCAAACCATAACAGCATTAAAAGTGCCACATTTGTTTAACTGTTAGATATGAGACTCCAGTGTACCTTTTCTGGTTTTTTTGAGACAGGTTCTCACTGTGCAGTTCAGACTGGTCTTGAACACACTATATACCCCAGAGTGGCCTCAGACTTGTGGTGATCCTCCTGCCTCAACCTTCCAAGTGCTGAGATGACAGGCGTGCACCACCACGTCCAGTTTCAGTTTGCTGTTTTTGATGTCCCTTCCTTCAGCAGGTGTTTCTCCGTTGCTGCCTGCTGTTGAACAGGCACTTGCTGAGTCTGAGATCCTAAAGTCGAATGGGAGCGCTTGAGCTAGGAAGCATAAAAGAATAGAAGGTCCCTGGGTCTTGTCCACCTCAGACACTGACTGACCTGTGACCTCTCTGTTTCTTCATTCCTCCTGTGGGAATGAAAAGGTTTAAAGATTAGTAATGCAGATATAAAAAATGCCTGCCTGGTGCCAGCACATAATAGACACTTGGTAGATGGCAGATGGTCTGGCAGCAGCATCCTCTCAGGTGTGACTGAGCTCTACAAACACAGGCCAGCAACAGAGTCCCTCCCTCTGCCGGATTTCCCAGGGGGCAGACCCCTTTTTCTCCTGTGTCCCCCCGCCAAGGACTCATCTAATTTGTACAGGGCTGAGTCTGGCGTTTGTGATAGGTTAGTTGTGTAGCGCTGGGATTGGTGGTGCAGGTGCTGCACCCGCCTGGGATGGAGCTGAGATACAGAGAAGGCAGGAGGAACACGGGTCTTCCTTTTGCTCTCTCTTGTGGGGTTTGCGCACCTTGCTGTTTGGCAACCGCCATGAATGGCAGCCCCGCCACACCATGCTGCCTTGGAGCCAACTGAGAATAGACCGAAACCCCCGAGAACTGTAAGAAATAAACCTTTCCTCCCCTAATTTTGGGCATCAGATATTCTCTCTTAGCAATGAGTGAAAAGTAACTAAGACTCCTCCCATAGGAATAACACTTGGAAATCACTTGATTGGGCTGGGGCTGGAGCTCAGCAGAAGAGTGCTTGCCTAGTGTGTGTGAGGCCCTTGCTTTAGTCCCTACCACCTCAAAACAGTAAATAAATAAGTAAATGAAATAGTTCAGTTTTTTTGTGTGTGTGTGGGAGTTGGGGGATAGGGATTGAACCCAGGGCTCACACACTCACCTACATCCCCAGCCGTTCTTTGTGTTTTATTTTGAGACAGGCTCTGGCTCAGTAGCCCAGGCTGAGCTCAAGCTTATGATCTCCGCGCTGTGGCCTCTTGCAGTTACCATTTTTTGTGCGGGGTGAGAACACTCAGACCCTGCGTCTGTCTCCGCGACTGGCCCTTCCTTCCTCCCTTCCTTGTTCCCTCCCTCCCTTGGCTACACTGCAGGCTTCCAGGACAGATGGACAGAGTGCCCATACTCCAGGGCGTGGGGGGACAGGGTACCTGCTCAGATCACCAAGTCATCCTGCTCTACGGGGCTGCAGGTGGCTGCTCGCAGGATGTCCAGCGAGTTCACCAGGATCAGAGTCCCTGTTGCGTGTGCCTGGTGCCTGGTGATAGGGTTGTCATTGTCTTATCCAGGCCTACGTGTAGCCCCTGGGTGACATCCCACTAGCTATCCCCCACCTGCTGGCTCCAGGTGAGTGAGAAGTCCCTACCCAGATTTCCACATGGCCTCACTGCCCACCACTGTATTCCTGCCCTGGTGGGAGGTTCCTCCACTGTTGCTTGGAGACCTTAGCAGGAAGCATTATGGGCTGGAAAGAACAGGAGTTTATTGAATATCCTTACCTTCAATTTACAGTCCAGGGTTTCAGTTACTTTATAACGTTGTGAGGGAACAACTACCCTATTTCCAGTTCTTAAGAGTCTCTACTCTGACTGGGAGACAGTCTTAGGACAAAAGAAAAATGCATTCTCTTCCCAATGAAGCTCCTCCTCCTGGGCAGGGAACTGACAGAGCTGTTTTAAATCTTGGTCCCTAGAGAGGCACTGGTTTGGGAAAGGAGACAAAGAGCCACCTGTTCTTAGTCCCACCCCTGCAGCAGGTACTGAAGTTCTTTCTGCCTCCCTCACATCTGCACCCCTTCATGTGTTTGGGGGCTCTCCCACCTCACAAGTGTGGACCCTCTCCCTGCCGAATGGTTTGATTTCCCAGCCTTCCTTGCTGCCAGGATGTAAACCACACCCCAGGCTCCACCCCAGCTTGGAGGGAGAAGGGAAGTGATCCTGGGAGAAGCATTCAGTGACCAAGGGCTCAGCAATGGCAACATGGTACTCTGCCAGACTGGATCAGAACTGGGCATTGTTCCTGCTTGTATCCCTGGGGCTGTTTCTCCAACTTCCAGAGGTCCTGGGAGTTCCATGATCACATTGAAAAACTGCTTTTATGCTTCTGTTAACTAGAGCTGGTTTCCATATTTGTATTTAAAATCCTGAGAGGCCCCTGGAGAGTGAAATGGAGTGGATGTGGATTTGCCAGCCCCTAGAGGATAGCAAGGATGAGATTCATTCATTCATGTTCTCTATATATCTGTCTGTATCTTATCTCTGTCTTGTCTTAAAGTCCTGAGATGGACTAGCTGGAGTCTAGGGGAGAAGTCTCCCTACTAAGAATGGGAGATGCACTGTGTTATGGCTTATGTCTAGAAGCACCCCCAAATCCTCATGCAACTGTAGGCGGGGCTTTTCAGAGGTGGCTGAATCTATAGTATGTGACACTGGGATTCATGGTGCAATGCTAGGATTAAGGATGCTGGGATTAAGGGTGTGTGATTACTAAATCAGTCCTTTGATTGGTTTGGCACCCGCCCTAAGCCCAGTAGCCTAAATAGAATACAAAAGAGGCAGAAAAAAGTTGATAAGTTTGCTTATCAACTTGCTGCTTACTGACTTTTGCCCACCACAAACTGTCTCTCCTCTGCAATGCCCATCTGTGATATCACCCTGCCTTGAAGCCAGCCAACTATGAACTGAAACCTCTATGAACAATAAGACAAGTAAACCTTTCCTCCTTTAACTTTGGGTGTGGGATATTTTGTCTCAAGGACAAGGAAAGTAACTAACCACACACTGGAAGGGGAGTGGTAGGGGAAGAAAGCATGTGTCCTCCTAGTCCAGTAGTTGATGACCAAGCTGCTACCCCCATCTTGTTAGGAAAGATACAACAAGAGGCAGCTTGGTAATCAAGGCCAAAGCCACACTGAGATAGTGATCCTTTTTCTTCTTACCTCCACTCTGCACATTGGCACTCAACTCCCACAAACAGGTGTTTGCTTAGTGCTGAAAACAAGACCTTTCATACAGTCATCTCTTTTAGTCAGTTTTGTGTTGCTGTAACAATATACCCAAGGCTGGATAGTTTATAAGAAAGAGGTTTATGTACTTCTTGCTTCTGAAGGCTCAAAAGTTTCAAGATCATGGCTCCAGCATGAGCTTGGCTCTGGTGAGGACCTCATGGTGGATAGAATCACAACAGCTAGAGCAAGGGTAGAAGAGGGATTCAGGGAAGTTGTGAGACTTGTGCATAAAAACCCACTGTCATGGGAACTAATCTAGTCCCAAGAGACAGCATGGATCCATTCATGAGGTGAGCCCCATGACAGTGATCTTCTACTAGGTCTCACTTCTTAAAGGTTCCACATGCCTAACACTGCACCCAGGGTACCAAGCTTCCAGCATAGAAATCACTGGGGGACAAACCACATCCCAACCGCAGCACCATCCTCCTAACAACTCACCTGATAACTGGACCAACTCTTTGATAATGAGTTGCCCATGCCTCTGGCATGATAAGTGGTACAGGGATGCCACCATCATTTTTTATTTTTGGTTTGTTTGTGTGTTCATTTGTTTTTGGTTTTGTTTTGTTTTGTTTTGTTTTTGAGACAGGGTCTTGCTCTGTAACCCAGGCTGACCTTGAACTCACAGCAATCCAGCTGCCTCAGCCTCCCAAGTGCTGAGATTACAGGCATGTGCTACCAGGCCCAGGTGCCACTATCATTTTTCAATATGAATGACAGAGCTGTGCAGATCTCCATACCCCATAATATGCCAACGTAACCTCCCTGATCCTCTGATGAAATCAACTAAAATGCTCAATATAATGTTGTAAAACAACTTTTAAAATATTTCCTAGCAGGGAGGTGAAAAATATTCAGAAGCTCCAAAATTAGAGAAATTGGTCAGTTGGCACCTTTCACTTTGAGAGTATCTGATAAACTCTGTGACATTTTACTGCTTCAGAGGACTCAGGGAATAGAAGACCCAAGATGGGGGCTCAATTGAGACCCTGAAGAACTGTCCCCTGTGTATAAGGGAGAACTAGGAAACCCCTTTCACACCCTCTCTTGGTGAGTTTTAAAGGAACAGAATTTATTTCTACAGTTTTGACTCCAAAACACAAAATTCAGCAAGACTGGGCTGCAGTCACTGTGTTTAAGGGCATCTGGCAGCTCTGAGGACACTGAGGACACTTTGTTGTTTGTCTCTTCCGATGTCAGTATTCCTTAGCTGTGGCCAAATCAATCCTACCTCACGCGGCAAATCCTGATCACTTTCTCCTCTTTGATCTACAATATCCCCCTGCTTCTCTAAGGATACTTGTGGTTGCATTTAAAGCTTAGATGAGTAATGCAGATAACCCTCATCTCAAGATTATTAGTTTTGTCAGGTTTGCAAAAATCCTTTTTGCAAATCAGGTCACATTCCCACATGCAGTACTAGGATGTCCAGTAAATCTACCAATACTGCTATCCTGGGGGATTGCTCAGGCTACTACACAGCCCTTACCAGGAACTAAAAGAAATCATTGTGGTTTTGGTTTCTGAGTGAAGGGGCAAATCCATCTTTCCTGAGAAATTATAGCCTCCAACTGGTCCTCAGGGAAGTTTGCAGCTGTGTTATGGTTTGTATCTAAAAGTCCCTCCAAAGCCTCATGTGCTCACAGGTGGGACTTTTCAGAGGTGACTGGATCTAGGGTGTGTGAATGTAGATTAAGGATGTAATGCTGAGATTAAGGGTGTATGATACTGGATTAGTCCCAGTAATTCGTTTATCATAGTTCTAGGTGTAGGTAATGGGAAGTCCCCTGGCTGTAGGTGGCACCACCCAAAAGGTTTGTAGCCTGAATGGAACAAAAGGGAAAGGGAGGATTGTTGCTGCTGCTGCTGCTGCTGCCTCTGACCTGCCATGCTGTGGACTGTTTCTCCTCTGCCATATCCCTCTGCCATGCTGCCCTGCCTTGGGACCAGCTGACTATGAACTGAAACCCCTACAAAATGTGAGCTAAAGTTAACTTTTCCTCCTTTAACTTTGGGTGTCAGGTATTTTGTCACAGCAGTGAGAAAGTACTTAACACAAACCCCAAACAGCATACCAACATAGTCAAATAAAACCTCAGGGTTAACTTCCAGAGATCAAAAAATCCAAAAGGAATACATTATGAGCAATAGCCGGGAGAAACAAGAAGCAGCTGCCAAGTCAGACCACAGACATTCCAGATTCTGACCTCAATTCTCAGAAAATGGACAATGGACATATTTAGTACGTTTAAGTGTAAAAAGCCATTGATAGTGTAAGGCGAGCACTAGAGACTGAATCACTCAGCTTTTCAAGGCTAGAAATAAATGCTAAATCTCAGTGACTTTTTATAACAAAAGCTGGTTTCTAGCTCATGTTATATGTGGCTGGGAGACAACTAAGGAACTGCTGATATCTCAGTGATTTCTTCACCCCAGGAACTAGGCTGAAGGATATGCCAAAGGGAAAAGGCAAAACAGTCCCTGCAAAGACAGTCAGAGTTTCTGCTTGGGAAGTATGTCAGATACATCCACATTCCCTCACCCAGGGACACAGCCAACTTCCAAGTGAACAGAACGAGGAAGTTACTCCTCCCCATGGGAGAAACACACTCAGATGGCATTTGCTTATAATGAAGGGAAAGAATAATTGGGAGCAATAATTACCATCTAATACTGTCTTACTTTCTTCATTGCTGGGACACAATACCCGATACCCACAACTTAAAGGAAAAGAAGCTTATTTTGGCTCCTGGTTTACGGTCTGTGGTCAGCAGGCTCCAAGGAAGGACAGCATAGCAGAGAGGCATGGCAGAGAAGAGCTGCTCATGGCATAGCAGACAGGGAGCAGAGAGTGAAGGAAGGAGCTGGGAAGTGAGATGAACCCTTCCAGGCCACGCCCCCAGTGACCCCCTCTTCCAACCAGATCCCCTCTAAGTGCATAATCCAATCACCTTCCAAAAGCTCCACCTATGAGCGCATAGAGCTTTGGGAAATCCAGATATAAACCATAATACAGACTAACAAATGCTTTAAATGGATTGTGGGACATGAGAAAGCAAATACCCCTAGAAATAAAAAATTAAAGTTTTATAAGTCAGAAACAGCCTTGATGATAGATTAGGCATGACTGAAGAGAGAATAAGTGAACTGGTCAGAAAGGGGAGCATATTAGTTAGGGTTCTCCAGAGAAATGGAATGAATAGGTTGTGTGTAAAGACAGAGCTATGTTAAGGAATCAGCTCATGCAATTGTGAGGCTGACAAGTTTGAAATCTTCAGGGAAAATCAATAAGCTAGAGACTCTAAGAAAGGTCATATTTTGGTTTGAGTCCAAAGGCAGAATTATTCTCAAAGACTTGAGTCTGGAAACAGAATCAACTCTTCCTCAAAAGATACTATGATTTCTTTTTAAGGCCTTCAACTTATTATGCAAAGCCCATTCACATTAAGGAGAATAATCCAATTTATTCAAAATCTACTGGTTTAAAGTTAATCTCACCTAGAACTTCTGGGAAAATGGTGAAGCAATGAGCAGCAGAGCAGAGAAAGAACCTCTCCAAGTTTGGGTGTCCAGGCTCTGGAATATAGCAACATGAGGAAGAGGAGGAGAGAAGTGGGTCCCATGGACACAGGAAGGATCTGAACTGACATTTGAATGCCCATGGAGAGAGATAATTCAGGAATCCAGCAAAAATAAAAATCCAGGGGCAGCGGACCAGTCAGCCAGACAGACAGAAACAGCAAGGAAGCAATGCAGCCCCCACACTCTGTATCCTGGCAGGGGCCACACTGGCCGGGGGGAAGTAGCAAGGAAACCATGCGGCCTCCCTGTGTGCTGGCAGAGGCCCTGTCAGCTGGAGAGAAGCCGTGCAGCCTCTGTGTGGGCCAGGGTGGGCCCTTCCAGCTGGGGAGAAGCAGTGAGAAAGCCGCCTCTGCCTCCCACCCCACACATAAGCAACCAGATGCGACACAAGCTGAGATGATAATAACTGAAGTAACTGAAGTGGGGAAGTAGCCTGACATTTATGTTGTTTGATTGACTTTGCAGGCCTGGGACCAGTGGTCTGGTTAACTAGAGGATAACGATATGCACAATATATAGTAACAACTGTGGATATCCTACTGTCCTATTACTGTTTTGTTTTGTTTCATTTTACTGTTCTGTTTTACTCCCTTTAAAATAAAAAAATAAATTTAATCTCACCTAAAAAGGACCTTCACAGCAATATCAGGACTAATATTTGACCAAGTATCAGTAGCATGGACTACCCACATTAGCACATAAAATTAGCCATCATAGGGAGATTCATTTCAACATTTACAACATCTATGTATATAGAAATAGTTGGCATTTAAAATTGTATCCTAAGACCTTGTTAAACTTAGTAGCTCTTTTGCAGAATCCGTAGAATTTTCCGTATACACAGTTACATTTAATAACAACCATTGTGCTTTTTTAAAAAGTGATTTTCCAGGGCACAGCACAGAGAAACAAAAAATGGAACATATGGGCAGTTAAGATACAAGACATATGTCTTCTTATCTGTTCCACTGATTCTCAGGTCCATTTTCTTGCCAATACCATGCTGGTTTTATCACAGTAGCTTTGTAGTATAATTTCAAGTCAGGGATTGTGCTTCCTCCTGCCTTGCCTTTGTTGCCCAGGATCACCTTTGCTATTCTAAATCTCTTCCATTTCCAAATGAATTTTAGAAATGTTTTCTCTAGGTCTGTGAGATATGTTAATGGTATTTTGATTGGTATTGCATTAAACCTGTGTAAGTTCTGGGAGTATGACCATTTTCATAATGTTGGTTCTTCCTATCCAAGAGCAAGTGATATTTTTCCATTTTCTGATACCTTCTGCAATATCCTTTTTTATAGTACTATAGTTTTCAATGTATAGATCTTTTCCATCCTTTGTTAGATTGATTCCTAAGTATTTCTTTCTTTCTTTTTTTTTTTTTTTTTGGATGCTATTGTGAAAGTTGTTATTTCCATAATTTCTCTCTCAGTGAGTTTGTTGTTTGTGTACAGGAAGGCTATTGATTTTTGAGTGTTGACTTTGTATCCAGCTATGCTGCTAAATTTGCTTATTAACTCTAGTAGTCTTTCGATGGAGTTCTTGGGGTCTTCTATGTAGAGTATCGTGTCATATGCAGATAATGATAATTTAACGTCTATATTTTCTATCCTTATTCCTTTTATTTCTCTCTTGTCTAATTGCTCTGGCTAATGTTTCCAGAGCTATAACATGTTCACTGGAAGAAAGATAGCCTCTTAATAAATAGTGCTGGAAAAATTGGCTTTCCACATACCAAAGACTAAAACTAGTCCCATGTCTACTGCCATGCACTAAAATAAAGTAAAAATGGATCAAAGATCTAAATATTAAAACAGAAACACTAAATATACTGGAAGACAAAGTTGGTAGAAATCTTGAAGATATAGGAGTAGGCAAAGAGTTCATGAACAAAACACAAACTGCACAGGAAGTATTTCAAAGAATCAACAACTGGGATCTCATCTTATTAAAAAGTTTCTGCACATCAAAAGAAATCACCAAGTGAAAAGAAAACCAACAGAATGGGGAAAATTTTTAGGCAACTATCCCTCTGACAAAGGACTTCTATATAGAACATATAAAGAATTGAAAAAATCAGGCCCACCAAATTCTAAAACCTAATCCAAAAATGGGCATCTGAGATGAATACGCGCTTCTCAGTTGGTCATTTTTTCCATGCCTATATCTTAAAATGTGGAAAACTACTTTGAAGATAATATGCAATATATTAACCAGTTAACCTCCTATTATTTTGTTTTGAAATTCTGTATCATAGTTTTATTTTTGTTTTTAAAATAAAAAATAAAAAGATATATGAAGGATGGAGTGAGAATCCATTCCATGCCTAATCAGAGTCCCAGAGAGAGGTAAAAGAGAATGTGTTTGAATATTCAAAAAGATCATGGCTGCTTTTAAAAATTTAGGGATCCCAATCCCAATTTGTCCATGTCTCAGGCTGGATGTATAAGGAACAATCCCATTAGAGGAAAACTGCAGGCCACCAAAAACCAAGAAGGAAGATGACCTTCAAAGAGAAACAGACTCAGATGACACCTCAGCTACAACAGAAATCTAGAAAGGTTGACTGGCCTCCGTGTGTGTCAGACATGGGGTCAGTTTAGAACTACACACCCTACAACAAGTATCTTTTAGGAAAAGACTGCAAAAAATATCTTTCAGGAAAAGAGCCAAAGAGTCAGGCAAACAAAAGTGGAGAATTCCACATCAAAACCTTTTCATCAGATAAAGATCTAAAGGTTTAGTTCAGGCAAAAAAAAAAAAAAAAAAAAAAAAAAAAAAAAAAAAAAAAAAAAAAAAAAAAAAAAAAAAAAAAAAAAAAAAAAAAAAAAAAAAAAAAAAAAGGAAATTGGTTTCAAGTAGAAATGGCACTAATAAGAGAAAAAGAAAAATACTGGTAAATGTGTTTGTTTATTTAAACAAACACTGATTGTGCAAAACAATAATTTAAATGAGAAATCTATTTACAACATGGTGACTATAATTAATAACAGTGTATTGTATTCTTGCAAATAACTAAGAAAACAGATTTTAAGTGTTCTTTATATGAAAAACGTTATGTCTGTGAGGTATCACACATGTCTGTTAGCTTGGTTTAGCCATGCCACAATGTAGACATGTTTCAAAACATCATTTTGTACCCAAAAATATATACAAATTGTATAAATTATTTTTTAAAACATTAAACAATGATGAGATCTAAGAACAACTAAAATGCAAAGAAAGGAAACACTGACGTTAACGTATGTTAAACTACTTGATGTTTTAGGGAGTAGAATAAATTCACTATTAAACTGAGATGTGAATGAGCATGTTGAAATTTTTAGAGTGACCACATTAGGAGAACACTGTTTCTCAGTGGGAGAGGGTATGAGATTTTGTCTCCCAGGGGACATCTGTCAATGTCTGGACACATATGTACTAGCTGTCTGAGGTGGAGGGCCTATTTATTATTGGATTCCAGCAAGTACAGGCCAGTAATGCTGCTAAGTATCCAACAACGCACAGAGTCACACACATGGAAGAATTACCAAGTTCAAGAGGTCACTAAAGTAGAGGTTGAGAAATCCCATACCAGAGGAAAAAGTGAATAAGAACAATTTCTCAGTCATGAGACTATTCCAAACAAAAACAGGAGAGAAAAAGAAACTTCTTTTTTAAAAAAGAAAAACAAATAGAAAATATAGAGTAACATAATATTACTTCCTGTATGATATTACCACCATACAAAATAGACTTTAAGGCCCACTAGAGTTAGAGAGTACCACAACATAATTATTAAAAGTTTCAGTTTATCTGGAAGACAAAACAGTTCTAAACATACATGCACTTCTCTGTATAACTTCAAAGTAGATCAAAACTGATGGAACTATAAGGAGAACAGGAGAAATTCAGCACCATACTAATATAATGATACCTGGCATTGCCAAGGAATTCAGCACTGCACTAAGCACATTACAAGTTTCCTTTAATTTTTTATTTTTAGTTTGTTTTACAGTGCCTACTGATTGAACCCAGGGCCTACGCATTGAGCTATATCCCAACTTTGGTTTTTTGTTTTGTTTTGTTTTTTGTTTGTTTGTTTAAGACAGGGTCTCACTCAGTTGCTAAATTGCTCAGGCTGGGCTCAAACTTGAACTCCTAGCACTCCTCCTGCTTCAGCCTCCCAGAGTGCTAGGACTACAGACACATATTACAAAGCCTAGCCACATTACCAGTTCTGCTGTCTATTGAACTGAAGATTCCATTAGTTATAAAATGCACTGTTAGTATTCAAACCACTAGGGGGAAAAGGAAACGTTGTCTCTTAAGATATGCCTCGCTATCAATAGTGACACATCAAAATGTCAGAGATATTAAAGTGTGTGTATGCGCATGTATTCCTGTGTCCATACACACACACACACACACACACACACACACACACGCACATAGATTAGAAAGAATGAAAGTAAATATGGCAGTGTTCCTAGTGGTCTAGACATACAAGGGCTATCTGGACATAAAACTTCCTAAAGGTTTAACATTTTCAAAATAAAGTTTAGGGGAATTTGTAATCTAAATGCATATACTTACAAATAGTCATTTTTGCAACATGCATTCATTACATATGTGTTCAAAACACAGTGTTTAGCTGGGCATGGTGGCACAGGACTATAATCCCAGCACCAGGAAAGCCAAGGCAGGAGTATCATTGCAAGTTCAAAGCCATTCTGGGCTACATAGTGAAATCAAGGCCAGCCTAAACTACATAGAAAGACAAAAACAAAACAACAGTGTTTTTTAAAATGAGCTGATAATGGATTTTTGCCTGGGCGAGGGGAGGAACAGATTTTCACATTTCTTTTGCTGTTTAACCTTAGCATAGGTATCTAGACCTACAGGGAGTGTGTTACTGCGGGCACAGCCACACACAGGCAGGGACCAGCTGGAGCTGTGAGCTACTCCAAAACAGCAGAGAGGTCGTCAGCACAGGTGTAGAGTGCACGCATTGGCTGGTGAGGGCAGTGCCGGCACCTGCATCCTGGCTGGCTTTCAAGGACACAAGAGTGACACCAGGGAAGAAAAGGGCTAAAGATATTTACACAGCGCCACTGTGCAATCCTGCCAAGGACATGGGGCGTGAATGGAGGGGAACCTACTCCTGCCTTGGCTACCAGTCCAGCTGAGTTCTTTTCATTTGCATCTTGCTACTAACTGTGCAGGCGCTCAGAAGCCTTCACACCCACCAGCACTCTTCCGAGGTCTCTTTCCACATCCGAGAACTATCTGAGGGTAGTCTGGGAAATTAAGATAGCAATCATCTTCCTCATAGATGTCCTTGGATCTTTTTATGACATAGGCAGTAACATTAACGAAGGTATCTTGTGTTAAATGCTTACATATGCCAGGCTTTAAGGTAAATGAAACCCATATATTTTCCCATTTATTTATTTTATTTTAAAGAGAAAAAGTCTTAAAAACAATGATAGAGAACTTCACAACAATAGGAAATTAACAATGGTTAATATATCGTGCATTGTCTTCAAAATAGTTGCTCAGATTATAAGATTTAGACATGCGAAATTAATCAAACATTATAAGCACAAACCATTCTTTTCAATGAAATAAAAAACTATAGGCATACAGAATTAATCAAATACTATAAGCACAAACCATTCTTTTCAATGAAATAAAAGAAATTACTAGTATAATTATCTTAACTATCACAGTTTTTTCTTTTCCCCTCTTTCTTTTCTCCTTTAACCCACCCCACTTGTTCGTTCCTTTTGAGCAGTTTCTTTCCCTTTCATGGTATCTATTGTAGATTTTGTATCTTATTTACTCATTCAGTTTGTTACACTAGGGAGACAATATGATATTTACACATGCAAGCATGATTTATTTCACTTATGAATGTGATTTCTACTTGCTTCCATTTACCTCTAAAACCCTTGAGTTTATCCTTCTTTATAGCTGAGTAGTACTCCATTGTATAAAAATACCACACCTTTTTATCCATTCCTAGGTTAGTGGACATTTGGGCTGTTTCCAAGATTTAGTTATTATAAATTGTGCTACTATAAACATGGGTGCATATATATTGCTGTGATATGATGTTTTCAATTCTAGGAAAATACACAGAAAGGGAAAAGCTAGGTTGAATGGGACCACATATACTAGTTTTCTGAGGAATCTCCACACTGATTTCCACAGTGGATGTACCAGTCTACACTCCGACAAACAGTAGGATTCCTTTTTCCACACAGCCCTACCAAAAACCAATTTGGTATTGGTTTATCTTGGTGATTGCCATTCTTTATGGGATAAGATGGAATCTCAGTGTTGTTTTAATTTACATTTCTTGAATAACCAATGATGTTGAACATTTTTTATGTATTTATTTGCCTTTGTATTTCTTCATCTGAGAAGTACATATTCATCTCAGATACCCATTTTTGAATTGGGATTGGGTTGGAAGTTGTTTTCTTTCAGGGTTTGAAATACTTCACTGCAAGCTCTTCTTGACTTGAGGGTTTGTATTAATAAGTCTACCATGATTCTAATGGGCTTTCTTTATAGGTGATTTTTTCTTTTCTTTAACAGCTTTTAACATTATGTTCTTGTGCTGATTATGTGGGATCTTGACTATTACAAGTCTGGGTATAGATTTATTTTGGTTATGGCTAATTGGGGTTCTATATGCATCACTTCTATATGTCAGATTCTTTTCCCATGCTTGGGAAATTTTCTATTACTTCTGCAAATAGATTTTTTTGTATGTCATTTGTGTTCACTCCTGCCTTCTCATTGACACCAATTAGTCTTATCTTACTTTTTTTCTGTCATCTTGTAGCTATTGAATTGTTATTTCTTGATCTTTTGCTATTTTCAAGAGATCTTTGCTTTTATTATCACTGGCCATGATCCTGGCTTCGAGCACTGAATGTCTGTCTTCAGTTTTGTTTTATTTTATTTTGTTTTTTAAAGAGTATATAACAGAATAAAACTAATCAAAACAAACCAGTGCAAGAGATACAGGACTTCAAAATATTATGAAATCAACAGTAGTTATAGTGCCTTTTGACATCTTCAAAATAGCTGCAGATAACTTCAGACACAGTAAAAATCAAACAGAGCAGAATAGAATAGAACAGTAAAAACAAAACAATGAGTGTGATAAAGGACTGCAAAACAAGCCAATAGTAAATCCAAAATTGCTACCATAATATATCTAGCTATCCTTGAAACAGCTTCTCCTGCCATAGGATTTAACATAATCAAATAAAACACAAGAGAATAAAACCCAACCCAACAAACCAATGGAAATGGTATAGGACCTCAAAACAAGACCATAGGGGATCAACAATGGCTGCAACCCTCAGAAGGAGATCCCCACACATTGCTTAGTGATATCCTCTAAACATATGATCAGACCACTGGCCCTAGACCTGCAATGTTAGTGAAACACCAAAGTACCACAGGCATCCAATTGTATCACCTTGATAGCTATCACCATAGCCTGTGTTTCTCCAGATAAGCTTGTCACTTATGGTGGAATGGGGATAGATTCTTCTTGTTTGCCAGCCCATGTGCCAGAAGGGGCTGGGATCTGGCTGTTTTCAGTCTGGCCATGGCCTACACATGGTGCTGGTTCCCAGACTGGTCTTGTTTTCTGCGGCAGCCGTTGTTGTTTCTAATCCTGGTCAGCGAGTGGTGCTGACTCCTGGGGAGAGACTTGGATCTAGTTGTTTCCAGTCCACCAGAGGCCCATGCGTGGTGCTGGTTCCCAGACAGGGCTTGTTTGCTATTATGGCCATTGCTCTCTCTAACCCCAGTCTGTGAATGGCCCTGTCTTCAGTTTTGTTCAAGCAGTTTTGCCAACTTTCTTTTTTTTTTTTGTACCAGGGATCAAACTCACAACGTTGCACCTGCCAAGCAGGCACTTACACCACTGAGCTAAATCCCTGGCCCTGTGTTTTTGAGACAGGGTCTCACTATGCAGTACAGGGTGACCTTGAGCTCACTTTGTAGCCCAGGTTGGTCTCAAACTCACAACAATCCTCCTGCCTCACCCTCCCAAGTGCTGGGATTAAAGGCATGCACCACCACACCTGGCTAGTTTTGCCAGCTTTCAATTGAGATTTTTAATTATCTAGATACCTATTTGAATCCATTTCATGCATTGTATTCCTTTCCTATATTGATCATTCATGGTTCCAATCATCATCTATTTTTTTATGTATCTCTCCTGTAGATTTGCTGAGCAATTCCTTTATAAATGTTGGCATTTCTTTTTCTACCTGAGAGATTATGTCTGATCTGATTTTCTCTACAGCCTCATGGATTTGTTTCTTTACTTTAGCTGCTATCATTTCAGAAATTTCACATGTGCATCTTCCAATTTCTTCTATGTCAATGTCTCCTGGACTTTTTCTGGGTGGGTTGGAGGTCTGAGATTGCATTTTTCTTTCCCATCTTGTCATTTTCTATTTCAAAAATACTTTTATTTTGTTTTCTGTGATGATCCATGTAAGTTTTTGTAGTAGGTAGCTATATCACTAGTATCAAGGCCTCTCTTGGAAAAGTCTACCTGAGACTTTTGGGGGTATCTTCTGGGTGTAGGAAACTGTTGGTTTGTGTCTGTCCCAAGAGCCTACCTTCCCAATTAAGAGTGGGATGTTGTTATCTGTTTTTGTTAGTCCCCAGTCCTTTGGTGTAGGGCTGTGGTGAGGTTATTACCCCAGAACTTCCCAGTATTGTTCTAGAAGGGGGAAAAACTGATTGTAGTTAAAGTAGCAAAATTTGCAGTAACAATAATGTCAAGCACAATTTAGAAACTGACGAACTGTGGTAGCTATTGATTTTGTACTTTAGACCGTAGGAGCAAAGTCTATAGTTATGGAACAGAACTGATCATAAACTAAGAGTTCAATGTGAAGTGTTTCCCCTTGGTAGAGTGGTTTTACCCTGTGGTGGGGAAATTTAGAGAGGATAGTGTATAAAACAAATATAACTGGGAAGAAAGTAGAAGCAAGGCTGAAGGACAAAGGATGGTCATGCGAGGTTTGATAAACTAAAGAAGGAGGTAGAAAATAAGGAATGATGGAGAATTTGAGGGATTATCTAAAATTGGTCTCTCGGTTTGGGGGATGGGATTAGTTTTCTGTGGCTGGGGTTATCCCCAGTCATTTAGAAAAGAGAGAAAAAAAAGGAAAAAGAAAGAAAGAAGAAAGAGAAAAAAAGAAGAAGAAAAGACAAGGAAGAGAGAGAGAAAAAAAAGAAAATTGAGAGAAAAGGGCCAGTTACTGAGCTCCGGCTTCTTTCCTCACTGGTTGCAGTTCCTAGTGTACTGGGAGGGGCCATATACCTGGATTCCTCCAGTGGATCTGGTTCTCATTTATTCATTTTGTTTTTCTTTTAGAGTGAGTAAAACCAAATAAAACAAAACAGAATAAAGCTAATAAGAACAGAACAATGAAAGTGATACAGAACTTCAAAACAAGAAAATAGGATATCAACAATGGGTACCATGATGTCTCTTGTTTTCTTCAAAATAGCTGTCCATACCATCTGACATAATAAAATCAAACAAAGCAAAACAGAACAAAACCAATCAAAACAGAAGAATGAAAGCATTACAGGACCTCAAAACAAGATAACAGAAAATCAACCATGGCTAACACAATACATTCCATTATCTTCAAAATAACTGCCCATACCATCAGACACTATAAAATCAAACAGAACAAGACAGAATAAAAACAAACCAGACAAAACTATGAAAATAATACAGGAATTCAAAACAAGATAATAGGAAATTAACAGTGGTTACCATCTTCCCTTTTTTGCTGTTGCTTCCCCTATCACTTTCATAGTGTCTATTGTACATTTTGAATCCCACTAACTCCTTCTGTTTTTTATGCTAGTGTTCACCTGTATGAGTTCAAACCATTTCACCCATAAACATGATCTCCAGTTGCATCCATTTACCTACAACAGGCTCGAGATTATCCTTCTTTATGGCTGATTAGCTTTCCATTGTATAAAAATACCATATCTTTCTTATCCAATCTGCAGTTGATGGGCAAGCTACCCTGCTCTTTTTCTGGTTTGCTGTTGCATGAAACAATTGTTTTCTCTCCTTTGACTTTCAGTCTATGAATTTCCTTTTGAGTTAAATGTGTTTCTTGTATACAGTATATTGATGGATCTTGTTTCTTGATCACTCTCCCTGTGTTTCTTTTTATTGGTGAATTGAGGTCATCTACATTAATGGTTACAACTGGCATGAATTGGCTGCTCTCTGCCGTGCTATCCTCCTGCTGTTGGCCCCCCACTTTTCTTCTTCATTCAATTGCCTGCCCTGTTTGACAACCCCCCTCTGCTGCTGTTCTTGGAACCATGGTCATCTTTATCTCTCTAGAATATCTTTCAGCACTCTTTGTAGGGTTGGTTTGGTGGTAATGAATTCCTTTAGTTGTTCTTTATCATGGAAATACCTTATTTTTCCATCAATTTTGAAAGATAGTTTTGCAGGGTACATCAATCTGAGTTGGAAGCTGTTTTCTTTCAGGATTTGAAACACTTCACTCCAGGCTCTTCTTGACTTGATGGTTTGTGTTGAGAAGTCTGATTCTGACTGGTTTTTCTTTATAGGTGATCTGTTTCTTTTCTCTAACAGCCTTTAACATTCTGTTCTTGTACTGAATTTCTGGGATCTTGATTATTATATGTCTAGGTGTAGATTGATTTTGGTTATGGCTAGTTGGAGTTCTGTATGCCTCACTTATCTGTATGCCAGCTCTTTTCCCCATGTTTGGGAAGTTTTCTGCTATTACTTCTGCAAATAGGTTTTTTATGTCATTTGCGTTGGCCCTTGCTTTTTCACTGACACCTCTCACTCTTAAATTGTTTTTCTTTGCATCATTTTGCGGCTGTTGAATTAGTTTTTGTTTGTTTGTTGTTTTGTTGTTTTTTGGGGTTTTTTGGTACCATGGATTGAACTCACAACTTCGTGCCTGCCAAGCAGGCACTTAGGCCACTGAGCTCAATCCTCGGCCCCAGCTGTTGAATTGTTATTTCCTGGTCCTTGTTATTTTTAAGAGATCTTTTCTTTCACAATCTCTAGCTGCCATCCTGTATTCAAATTCTGAAAGTCTATAGTCTCCTTCAAGCAGTTTCACGAGATTTCAGTGGAGTTTTTAATTTCCTGGATATCTCTTTGAATCTATTTCATGCATTGTAATTCCTTCCTATATTGTTCATTGAAGGTTTCCATTATTTTCCTATACTCCTCTTTTTCATCTATGTCTTCTTTAGATATGTTCAGCAATTCCTTAATTATGTTTGTATTTTCTTCTTTTACCTGAGATATTATTTCTGATTTGATTACTTTTACAGTCTCATGAAGTTGTTTCTTTACTTCACTTGCTATCCTTTCAGAGATTTCAGGTTTTTCCATGTCTATATCTCCCAGACTTGTTCTGTGTGGGCTGGAGGTCTAAGATTGCCTTTTGCTCCTTCATCTTAACATTTTCCTGGGTTCCAACAAGCTGGTTCCCAGGTATTTCCCATGTTGGCTGCCCCTCTACAGTGTGGGGGAATGGTCCAGGCACCTGGGTTTCTCCAAACCCAGGTTCCCAGGAAGTGGGGCACGGGGCAAGCTTCCCCAGACCTGTGCAGCTACAACGAGGCATCCCAAATGGCCATGGGAGTATGGTGGCAAGGCAGCTTCTTCTCTCAGCCTGCATTGCTACACGGGGACTCCCCTGATGGCAGCAGGTGCACAGAGGCATGTTTATGTGATTCTCCCAGCCCGTGCTGGCTGCCCAGAAGAAGCAAGCATCTTTGAGGGACTCCAGGTGCATGGGGCATATCTGGCTGTTTCTCCCTGTCTATGCTGCTTGCCTGAGGGAAGTAAGCTTCCTGATGGTAGCATACATGCAGAGATGGGTCTAGCTGTCTCAC
>RJWM01012077.1:0-57664 GCA_004363535.1 Dasyprocta punctata | reverse complement strand
TGTTTCCTTTACACATGCATGATTAATGTACAGAAACGCTCTATATAATTGTAGCCTTGCATTTGGAAAGAAAATAGCTCTAAGTATGAAACAATCAATTTGGATGTTCCAAAGAGTAATGTGAGTGGTTTGTAAACCTTTTATGTTTCAACTGTACACATTTAAATAGCTTAAAATAATATAGTTCATTTTCAATGAATAACTGCAGAAATTTTAAGTGTAATTTCAGTACATAAATTTCCACATTGTATTTTTTTATTTTTAAGAAATAAAATGCTTTTCATGTCTAGTTTTAATTTACCATTTTGTAGTTATGTCCAGTGAACAGACAAGACTTGCTGTTCTGATAATATATTGAGAGAAAAGCAAAACTAGATGTATATAGAATATGTAAGTCAATTTTGTCTTCAATAACAGGTTTTTATATATAAATGGTGTAAATCGTAACAATGAAAGTAAAACATCGTTTTGTTTTGAGTTTTCAGATCAACTTTTTATACAAGAGTAATTCTACACTTTATATTTGGTCAAATTATTTTCTTTTGAATCCCCTAGAAGGAAAATAAAGCTTTCCATTTATCAGGATGACCCTGTTACAAATGCCACCCTTGAGACTTTGTTCTTCAATTTCAGAGACATTTTAACAACCATAGTCCAAGACAAGAATATATTTATCATTTGATCATTTTCACAACTCCTACATTTCTGCTACAGTAACATACCTTAGTGTTAATCCTTCACAGCTATTGGAGTAAAGCTCTTCATTTGAACTGTGTCTGGTTTTTAAATATACAAAGCTGAACTCTTTCATTATTTCTGCTTTTTAATTAATGAAAAGCTAAAATTTAGCTAGAAGTAGCTAAGATTGGCATCATTTTAACATGAATTTTTCTCTAGCACTACATTTTGTTTCATGTACTAGGTTAGTTACCTTGGAATCAGGCTCCCTCCCCCATCCCCGCTAGGATATGTGAGAACTGTCACTGTGTATGTGTAAAAAGCTGAAAGGAGGATAGAAATATACACTTGGAATCTATTTTTTCTCTAAGAGAAAATATTAATCTATTTGAATACCTAAGCTTTTAATATTATGGTATACATTCATATCTCTTCCATTTTTGTCTGTTTCTCTAATTTGACCATTTCCTCTGGTTTCCTTCATGGGTTTGAGGTAACTTTGCCAACCAGAGGCTATGCTGAACCTGTCTCAGGTGCCACTGTAGCAATCAGAAATCTCCAGAGAAACAGAACCAGTAGGATGTATATAAATAAGAGACTGTCTTCAAGGAATCACCTCACACAATAGGGTGGCAATCCTGAAATCCATAGGGCAGGCCCACAAGTTGGAAAGTCAGGTAAGAGGCCATGTTGCAGTTTGCAGCCTGAAATTCGTAGGGCTAGCAGGCAGGCTGAAAACTTCCGTAAGATTTCTGTGTTACACCCGTGAAGCAGGATACCTTTTTCAGAAGCCTGTTTCTCTCTTAAACATTTCAATAGATCAGAGAATGCAGAGAGGTGAAAGCCAGAGAGGCTCTGTTGGTGATAGCAGTTGATCTCCTCGATTCAGCTGTGCCACAGTCTAATTCTCCCTTTTACTTGAGCAACTAAGGGTCTAAATGAAGAAGAAAAACCTGTTAATATCTAAGGTTATGATGCAGTAAAAGGGTTGAATAATGTTCAGAAATCCATTTAGTCATTTTTTCCACTTGTGTTTTAGTGTTCCTGTTTTGTACTTTATTGTAGTGTTGGCACTGGTATTAAAGTAGTGAGAAAAAGAAGCAGAATATCTAGCCTATTAGAATAACACTCAATAATGCAACTTGCAAAAAGGCAAGGAGTAGATATAGTAGGGGAATAATGGAGGAGAAGTTGCCCACATTTGGGGTAAGAAATTAGGCTTCCTTGAGCAAGCACCTAAGGGAGGTGGGGATGTGGATACTGAAAGATGCGGATGAGTTATCTTGGAGGGAAGAATGATATGGGCAGTATTGGAATGAAAGAGCAAGGCTTGCACACAGAATTAAAAGGATAGAGTGGCTGAGACAGAAGTGGAGAGAGAAGCTTCACAGAATTGAGTATTACCTGAAACCTCAAGGTTCTCTTGAAAGCTAAACCAATTGCAGTAACAAGGTAAATGGCAGTGCTACTGCCTGAGACAGGAGTGCTGGGAGGAAGAGTGATCATAATTCAGCTACAAGACATCTGATAACCTAAATAAACATTTGCAGCTCAGGAGAAATGTCTGTACTCTCATCTGTCATCTGTGATGATGATGATGATGACGATGATTATGATGATGATAACATGATAGTTTTAATTTGTTGCCTCTAAAGTTTACCAATTATAATTAGGAAGAAAAGTTTTATTCTCAGACCAGGCCAAAACCAGTACACAGTCGCAGAGAAGGAGCTGGTAAGAATCCCAACACTCAGCACTTCACTCTTTAAAATAAAGAAACTGAAGTCAAGAGATGATCAGACCCCAAACCAAAACCTCCTGACATCTAGCACTCTGCTCTTTCTACTGTAGTTTAGTAGATAGAAAAGATGAGAGAGAAATCTGGTGCTTTAATGTGACAGATATTTCTGTGCTTTCGTTTCACTTTAAATTTTTATTTGAATGTCCATTCTCCTAACTTGCCTTCCAGCTGGTGTTGCACTGTGTTTGACTGGTGAGAGCTACCTGAAGCTCCTCACCTGAAGCAGCATTGCTGTGCAGTGTCCCCAGAAGGAAGGATCTATGCAATGCCCAAACCACTCAAGAGAGGATAAGATGGAATTGATTATTAATTGTATGGCTTAAACCAGGACTGTCCCTCTCCCAGCCAACTGGAATCTATGGTCTAACCATGGGGGCTTATGAAAAGAAGTGAGGCACAAAAGTCGTTTCTGCAATTCCTTATTTGTATTGTTTTCCCAACCAAGTTAAAATTTGTTTTTATTTAGATTGGGGAAAAAAGAAAATATGAAAAAATCGATGCTAGCTGTATCAAGATTTTCAAACTTTTTTTATTATAGTCTTTTTCACAGAGATTTACATTAACCTTGAATTTTAATACTGGTTTCTGCTTTCTCCAAAACAGTAATTAAAATAGAGTTGAAACCTGGAACATATGCATGTTCATCTGATCCAAACTTCTCTTTTTTTTTTTTTTTCTGCTCTTGAGGTCAATCTCTTTTTCTCTGAAATAAGGTCATAGCGTCATTTCTGCTGTGAAAGAGCATTTTTAGAGTTCTTGGGAAAGACTTTGATATGGAAATTTTCTTTTTTTACTAAAAGTTTAAAAATCAGTAAAGAATAGTGCCTCTAAAACAATTTTAAATGCCAGATTATGTTTGAAAGAATCATCAAAGTTAAGAGAAGATCTAACATTAGTAGTAATGAGTAGTAGCAGTGCTGATAAATCTGTTTGCTTGGAAATTCCTTGTTATCTTTCTCTCATAGGTGATGGTAATTCTTGTCCGTGGCTTTTACCTATACATTAATACTAGAGGCATCTCAAAAGGAGTTGCAAGTATTGAACATCTTGATTTCATTGCCTGTGAGGTTTTGATAGGCTATCAATACATTGCTAAAGAATAGACAAAACATCCATTACCAGTTTTCAACTAAATCTCTGTGTCACAAAGCAAATTTCACTAAAAATAATGGTCTCCTGGCTTGTCAGAGAAATGTTCATGTTACAGGAAATGCAGAATAAATTGAAGAATTTAGCATATTAGAGCTGATGAAAATTAATGAGTTTTGGGGAAAAGCAGAAATGTAAATTATACTAAAATGTGGGCATATCACTCATGTGAGGAACTAAGGTTGTTAAGGTATTGAAAGTTAATATTCTATGAAATGCTTCCTAAGTAGAGGCCTTAAATATAAAAGCCTCTCAAAATAAAACTAAGTCTCACCATTGAAAAGTACTTTGCTCATATACCATGAGTTCTTTATTTGAACTATTTGCATAGATCAGATTTTTAAAATTCAAGATCCTAGCTGGAAAATAAGCACTTGTTTATGTAAATTTTGCCCTTTAAATCTTGTAGCTTTTAAATACAGCTGCTGTCTGATCTATAGTTTTGAAATGGCTGCTATTCAGTGATGTTACTTGCAAATATTATCAATATATGCCCAAATTTATGTATTAGAAAATGAGTATCTTAATTCATAGAGTTTGAAATTAAGGTATTTTTCTTTCTTCTGGTTGGACATTTCTAATATTTTTTGAATAGTTTGGAAGTAACTCCTGAAATCATTTGCAAGTGATTCTAGTCAAGAAGAAGGAAAAAGAGTAGAAAATTGTTTCTTATAGTTTTACCCATTAGGTAGCAGGATAACTCAGCAGGCAGAGTTTGTGAGGTGGGACTTCATCAAAGATAACAAGGCAGAAAAAAGAATGATGCCATTTATTTAAATCCACAGCCTCAAATAGGAAAGGTCTGTGAACCTTTTATGTGTTCTTCTCTTTGGGTAGTTGGGAAACCACTGCTTTTGTATCTATTGTTTCTAAATTTGTATTTAGTTACGCTAGACTCACGGATACTATTGAAGTTATAAAACACATTTCAAAAAGAAGTTCTGATATCTTCAGCATGTGTGTATTCTCTGGATAGAGTGGTGTGCCAAGAGTCCCTCTTTTAGAATTTATGTAGCTAAATCTTAAGGACCAGACTTATTATGAAGCTGTTATCATCAAAGAATTTACTCTAGGATTTTAGTGACTGAAATCTCATAGGTCTTGAAACCTTTAGTGTGCACATGATAGCACAACAGGAAAACTCCAAGTGGCATTTCCTGAAAACTTTAAGACTTATGTGCCTCTTAAATAAATTGAAATTCGGCTATGTGCTCATGAGATGTCACTGTATAATGATTTTAACTACTGGAGTTAGGTCATAAACATATACTTAGATAAAATCACATACCGATTTTCAGACTTTTCTGTCTGAATAAATTTTAACTCTTTACATGGCAACAATATAAATAATATGTTTACATGTGAGTCTCAAAGTTTAGATAGGTTCTTCCAATTCATACTTGTACCCACCAAGTGGTGTACATCTGTGATTCCAGAGGCACACTTTTCTTCAGTTTCAAACTGGTCAGGGATCTTTTGGCTGCTTATTAAAGAAACCCACCCTGACTAAGGGGAAAAGTTGGTGCACACAAAGAAGCCTAGTAGCATGCTGGCTTCAGGCATAGCCTTCCCAGAGGTTTGAATCTTCATCTTGACACACACTCTCAGCATCCTTTTTACCAAATGGAAGGTGCCATGATTTGGCAGCCAAAAGCCCATATTCTACAGCTTCAGTAAACTCAAAGGGGATTTATCCATTTATCTCATTTATTCCAATAACTCTGGCAGAAGTGAGCTAGCAAGTTTTCCTTAGGGAGTCTTGAGAACTTGCAGTACCCAGTGATGTTGGACAGGGGAACAAGGTAAGTTGAATAGCCTGTTCACTCCCTGGCTATGGCAGTGGGTAAGCTCTGACTTACTATATGGGGTGGATTTCCCCAGGAAGGAGATGCTATTTGCCTAATATGGAGAGATGGAAGCCAAATAGGCCAAAAGAGTAAATGTGCATGGCAAATGATCAAGCTGTTATTATGTGTTTCTACTCCTTTTAGAGAAGGTCTGTTTTGTCTAGGACTACAGGTGACCTTCCTATTATAAAATCTCAAAATGGCACTCTATTAAGATTTCAAGATTTAGCACAAAGTCAATGCACAAGACACTTCTTGAGTTAATTTCTTCTCTTTCCTAATATACTGGTCTCATCTCCTGTAACTCTCCTTAACTCCAGCTACACAGAAATCTTTCAAATTCTTCCAAATGAATGTATTCCATGTTATTCACCTTTTCATTGCTATGACAAAATACATGAGTGAAACAATTTAAAGGAGGAAAGATTTATTTTGGCTCACAATTTCAGAGGCTTCATTCCATGGTTGCTTGGCTCTATTGCTGTGGAAATGAGGTGAGGCAGAGCAGCATGGTGAGGCATGTGTGGTAAAGCACAGTTGCTCACCTCATGGAAGCAAGAGAAAAAGGGGCAGGACAAGTCATGCTTTTCCATAGCACACCCTGTAACCTACTTCCTACAGTTGAACCCCACCACCAGATGTTTTCACTACCTTCTTATAATGCCAGCAAATTAAGAATTCATCAATGGATTGATAAATCAGAACCTTCTCGATCCAGTCACTTCCCCCAAATCCCCACCTCTGCACATTGCCACCCTGGAGACCAAGCCTTCAGTCCATCAGCCTTTTTGGAAGCCATTGTAGATCCAAACCATAATATACTTTTTCATTTACTACTTTCCAAACTTTTCTCATAACAAAAGTTTTACCTAGTTTATTCCCTTTTGCTTAAAAGTCCTTCTGTACTGTTGTTCTTATTCATCATTTAAAATCACCATTCAGCATTGTCTTCTTCAATTTCTTTCTTTGTCCTCACTCCATCCTTTCCCAGACAGATTTAGAAATATTTTCCTTCATGTCTTCACATCTGTGCATACAAGTATTATTAGAATTTATTATAGTGCATTGTGTCATTGATGGGTCTATTCTCCATTAATAGTGAATTTCTTAAGGGTCATGAATTATCTGAATTGTTTTCCATAAATTACTCTCAGTACACAGTACTTAGTATGCTTTGAATGAATGATTGACCCAGGCAGTGAATAGGTGCATACATGAATAAATGGATTCAGATCTGTTTAATACTAAACTCTATTTCCTCTTTGCAAACCATTCTGTGAAGAAGCACAAGAGGGTCAGAATGTGTAGTGTTGTGAGTGTAAGCTCAAGAATTAGAAGGCTTAGGATCAAATCTCAGCTTCTTCACTTGCCAGCTGACTGTGAGCAAAGGACCTAACCTTTTGTGTCTCAGTTTTCTCCTATGTAAGGAGAGTGATAATAGTTTCCTATTAATGATAATAGTTACCAAGTAGTTTCTTCTTTGATCTTCACCTATCCTGTAATAAATATAATTATTCTTATTTTATAAGTAAACAAATTCATGATGTTTGAGTAGCTTGCTCCAGGTAACCTCCTGAAACTGGGAGTTAATATTCTAATGAAGTATTGCCTGATTCAAAATCCCTCACATCAGACTGGGGTTGTGTAACTCATGGTAGAGCATTTGCCTACATGTGCCAGGCCCTGTTTTTTTTGTTTTTTTTTGTTTTTTTGTGGCACCAGGGATTGAACTCACAACCTCACGCCTGCCAGATAGGTGCTTAAGCCACTGAGCCAAACTCCCGGCCCTAGTTTTTCGAGGCAGGGTTTCACTATGTAGTTCAGGCTGGCCTTGCACTCACGTTGTAGCCCAAGCCAGCCTTGAACTCACAACGCTCCGCCTACCTCAGCCTCCCGAGTGCTGGGATTAAAGGCGTGCGCCACCACGCCCGGCTTCGGCCCTAGTTTTTTGAGGCAGGGTCGCACTATGCAGCTCAGGCCAGCCTTGCACTCATGTTGTAGCCCAAGCCAACCTCAAACTCACAATGCTCCACCTACCACAGCTTCCCAAGTGCTGGGATTAAAGGCTAGACCCTGGGTTTGATCCTCAGGATTGAAGAAATGAACAAAGTTCTCATACTTTCAACTGCACTGAGATTTCACAATTTGTTTGACTGGAAGACTGATACAGGAAAATTTTTCTTCCTTTAACTAATTTTTGTGCTAATAATTATTTTGTGTGTAAGAATGTAACATGAACCAGACAGCTATTAGATATTGCTGTGCTTGAGCCCACTGCTTTAAAACTATATTGTTTATCCTTTTGGCTGAATCCTTTTAGCTGAATGTAGATAGTTGATGAATAAATGCTAATATTTTCATTTGATTTAAAAAGTAGAAGAATTATTATATTGACTTTTTCTCTTCTATTTATATTAGCAATATATTTCCAAAAACAGAAAAAACTATCTTAAAAATACACATAGCTTAAAACAGCAGGAGTTTACTCAGGATGTATTTAATCCATCCCCATGTGTCAAGTTACTCCAGAGGCAGCTGGGTCTCTAAAACTATGAAGGTACCATGCAAGCAATAGCAGTTCATTGCCCTAGATTTCCTCTACAGATGAATTCTGAGTGCCTACTCATATGTAGGGGAAAATGGACCAATCCAAAAGTTACAAAAACTTTCTTTTTTCTGGTCCACCACAAAAGCAGTTCAGATACTACCCAGCCACAGTGGTTCTGAGGGCTAACTACAGCTCATTTTTCCATCCTAAAGTCATGATGATTATACAAACTATGTTTTACTCAGACACACTAAGAAAATTATTGACAATTTTTTGATCAAGATACTTGATACATGTTCTAAATCCTGAAGTACATCTGAATTGATTTAAATTTGTTTTCGTTAACTCAGACAATTAAAATCAAAACCTGTTATTTTGAGTGAACAGCATCATTTTACATTCATTTATTTCTGCTTTGCATGAAGCACAGCTGCATTATAACGTGATCAAGCACAATAAACCAAGCTCTGTTGTTTGTAGATGGAATAATTTCACCACTCGGATAGATGTACAGTTTTACCTCAAGTGTTTTCAAAGTACAACTGTGAGAGACATTTTCTCTTCCAAAAATAACTCTTCCTCAAACTTTAGAAGCTATGGATTTTCTACCTCCTATTACTAAAAATAAATGAAATGTTATACGCCAGTGATTTGAAGTTATTTAATTTAAGTTACTTAATTGGTAGTATCTTTTCCAACGTTTTTGAAAACTAAATTGGCTGAAATAGCTGCTGCATTTAGGATATTAACAAAATACACACACGCACACACACACACATACACACACACACACACACACACGTGTGCACACAGTGAGCAAATGTGTTGATTTGTTCAGACTCACATGCTTGACAGTTCCCTAGGGTACAATCAAGAGTAGACTATCTATCATAGAAAATGTCTGTTTTTACCTTTCCTAGGTATGCCAAATTCCCCCCTTTAAATTCAGGACAACCTGAAGAGGGTTTATTTGCGAAAACTTTCAAAGTTGTGAGGAGGCAAACCAAGCGATAATGCAGCTCACAGAGTGTGCCACAACAGAACTTTTAGCACTCCTGTGCCAGGAAAGATGACAGCTGGGAAAAGTCTCTCGACTCTGGAGGTCCTTCAGAAAGGTTGCCATAAGAGGAGGAAACCGCTATTAAGAAATCACTCCTTCCTTTTCCCTTTTGTGCTTCTGCCAAAATTCTAATTGGTCAAACCAGACTTGAAGTTGAAAGGCTGTGGAGTCTATTGATGTTGACCAAATAGCTCTGTTCCTCTTAACAGAGCATAGAGAGGCTCTAGAAGGGGAAGACACAGGTCTATTTGAATTACTAAAAACATATGTCATCTGTTGCTAAGGATGGCTATAGAGTATTTCCTGGTATATTTTCACCCTTGTTTACCTATTTTCTTCACTGCTTACTTTCACTAATAATACTATAATGGCCCTTCTGGTATGTGTCCCTTTCATGGACCTGGAGATTTCTTGGTGGTGTAAAACCAGGCACAGAATTGATGGCCTTAGTGTGCATGCGTATACTTAATTTGATTCATTTTTTACCTGTTAGTAAGGGGTGCACATGTGTTGCTATGTCTCCATATCTTTGCCAAACTATTGCAGCTTTGTAACTTCTGCTAACCTATTAAGTGAAAATATGCATATGCTATACAATGCTTTCATATAAATGTTAAATAACTATAGTATATTCTTCATACATAAATATGCAATAAAGTTTTTAAAAACTAGACAAAGAGATACATCTGTGATTCAGTTCTCTTTGGAAATTTCAATTTCATTTAAAATTTTATGTATATAAACTTTTGGAGCAGTATGGAAAAACATCATTTACATCTATTGTTCTAATATAAGCATCTCCACTAGCATGCTCAACCTCACTATTTTCCCAACTTCCCTGACATATAAATGAAAAACAACAAATGACACTAATTTAAAGAGCACAAATTGATGAATGTTAACGCATGTGTACACTCATGAATATTCCATTGCCTTCAAAACTTTTCTTTCTTACCAGGAAAACACTGATTTAGGTGTCTGGCACTATAAATTACTTGGTATGTTTTAAAAATTTGTAAGTGTAATCTCCCAACACGTACATTTTTTCGAGTGAAAGGTGACTTCTTTTAATAAGCATGTAATTTTGATGTTTAGGCTCATCGTTGCATACAGCAGTAATGTGTTGCTCTTTATTGCTAAGTCCTATTTTACTATATATATATATATATGCCATAATTTGTTTATCTGTTCACAATTTGATATATACTTGAGCTGTTTTCAGTTTCATTGGTCTTGCAAACAAATCGATATATGAGTTTGTTTAAGATTTATTTTCATTTCTCTTAATGAAGTACTTGGGGTATGATTGGTTAGGTCATAAGTTAATTAAATTAAATTAAATTAAATTTTAAAAAATTTTGAGGCAAGGTCTTGTTATGTAGTGCAGGTTGGCCTTGAACTCACTTATGTGGACCAGGCTGGCCTCTGACTCAGGGCAATCCTCTTGTCTCAGCCTCCCACGTGCTTGGGATTATAGGCATGTGCCGCCACATCTGGGTTAGGTCATATTTTTAAATAAGGTATATGCTTACCTTTTCAAGAAATTGCTAAGTAGATTTCCAAACTAGCTATACCATCTTACATTCTAATAGTATATGAAAGTTCTATTTACTTTACATTCTCAGGAAGCACTTAATGTGGTTGTTCCTTTTAAATTTACTGTCTGATGGAAATGTAGTGATTGGATAATTCCCTAATGACTAATGATATGAACATATTGCTATGGATGCCTTTATGTGTCTAGTATCTTCTTTTGTAAAGTGTCTGCTCAAATATTTTGCCAACTTTTAGGTTGTCTTATAAGTTGTCAATATTCTGTACATATTTTATAAATATGCTCTAATACATAAATTTTTACTTCAGTCTGCAGGTAGCATTTCATTTCTTATTAAGGATTTATATTTTGAAAAACAAAGGTATTTAATTCTGATGAAATCTGATTTATCATTTTATATTTTGGTTTTGGGTAGTTATCTATTAAGATGTAGTTATCTCATAAAATTTTGTCTGCCCCAATATCTCCTATTTTTTGTAAAAGTTTTGTGTTTTTACACTGTGTGTTTAGTACTACAATCCTGTAATTAATTGTGAATTTTTGAGCATATCGTATGAGTTAATGTCTACTTTTTCCAAGTATTAAATTGGTCCAGTATCATTTGTGAAGGGATTATTTTTTTTCCTATTGCCTTGGTATTTTTATCAAAAAACAACTGACCAAACCATTCAAAAGAAAAAAAAAAAAAAGGATAAGACATCAGTTGATCTTATGTTTATGGGCTTGTTTATGGGCTCTCTTTTCTTACCTACTTAGTTGATGCTGTCTATTTTTATCAATTTCAAACTGCAGCATTATAATCATTCTTGAAATTTCCAGGTTTTTATATTTTTGTTGTTGTTGTTTCCTAAATTCTCTGCATTTTCTATCAGTTTTAGAAGTCATGTTGCTAATTTTTACAAAATAGAAACAGAAAAACCACTGAACTTTAGGATTGAATTCAATCTATCAATCAACATAGGGGAATTTGCCTGTTCTGGTTCATGGACATGGCATGTCTTTCAATCATTTAGGTTTTCTTTACTTTCTCTCAGCAATGTTTTATAATTTTCAGTGCAGAAATCATAGATTAAATTATTAAATTTGTTCCAATTTTATAACTATTGTCATTAAAATAAACAGCACTTAAACAATAATTTTCTAGTATTTGGCAGCCAGTGTATAAGAATGTAAATAATTTTATATTAACTTTGCATCCTACTACACTTATTTCTTATTTCTAGTAGTGGTTCTGTAGGTTCCATGAGATATTTCTGTGGAAATAATCATATATACAGAAATAAGAACAACTTTCTTCCTTTATTCCTTGTTTTTCTTTTACTTGACTCCTGTCAAAATTTGGGCAGGGGTGATGAAAGTGAGGAACTTTACCTTGTCCTGGCTGTTCAGTCTTTCACCACTAAGTGTGATATTGGTTATGAATTTTTCATAGATGCCCATTATGTATTTGAGAAATTTCTTGCTAGTACTAATTTGCTGAAAGTTTTTTTTTATCATGAGTGAGCATTGATTTTGCCTAATTTGATTCCTGAATATTTTGAAATAAACTTTTTTTAAAAAATGCTGGGAGAAGCTGGACATAGTGGCACATGCCTATAATCCTAGCAGTCAGGAGGCTGAGGCAGGATGATCATGGTAAATTTGAGACCAGCCTGGGTTGCAAAGTGAGTTCAAGTCCAGTTTGAAATGCATAGCAAGACTGTCTTAAAAAGACAAAAAAAAAAAAAAAAAAAAAAAAAAAAAAAAAAAAAAAAAAAAAAAAAAAAAAAAAAAAAAAAAAGTCCAGGAGAAGATAAACTTTTCTTAAAGACCAGAGAGTAAATGGCTTAGGCTTTGTAGTTCAAGAGGCAAATTTGATGATACTGTATGTTTTTATTATAAAACCATTTAAAACTTAACCATTTAAAATGCAAACCCATTCCTAGATTGTAGGTGTTAAAAGTGGAGACTAGTTTTATTTGGTCTCTAGACTACTATTTACCCATCTGCTTTGTATTGCTTGTATTTAACGTGATTATTAGTATTACTGGATTTGCACTTATCACTTTATTATGTTTTCTATTTATGCCATTTGTTTTTGTTATTATGTTTCTCTCTCTGTCTCTCTTCCTGCCACTTTTAGGATTATTTGAATATGTTGGAGTTTAATGAGTCTTTTAGCTATCTGATTTTCCTTCATATTATTTTATTTCATATTATTATTATTATTATTATTATTATTATTTTGCGTGGCACCAGGGATTGAACTCGCAACATTGTGCCTGCCAGGCAGGCATCCTTCATATTATTTCTAAGGTTACTTTATGGATTACAGTATACACACCTAATTCTTCACCATCTGCTTGAGTTAATGTTGCACCATTTGATGTCTAACAGAGAAATCTCGAAACCCTTTACCTCCGTTCCCACGTGTACATTACAGTTATGAGGCAAGTTATGTGTGTTACATGAAAACTTCACATGACAGTGATATAATTTTAGTGTAAATTAGCTACACATATGTAAAATACTTAAGAGGAAATATGTGGACTTTAAATTTATACAGATATATCTTGTTCTATTTATTCAGATATACTTATACACATATATTTGCCCTAAGGTTCAGGTTTCCTTTTGTGTCATTTCTCTTTAATTTGAAGAATTTTCTTCAGCATTTTTAGCAGAGAAGGCATACTGACTGTTATGGCTTATATTTAGTGTCCCCCATATTTCATGTGCTTTTAAGTGGGGCTTTTGGGAGTGACTGGAGCATGGGTGTGTGATACTGGATAGTCAACTGACTGGTTTAGTATAGTTCAGGATTCGAATGATGGAAGAAGACGTGGGTAGCAA
Organism: Dasyprocta punctata; assembly: GCA_004363535.1. Lineage (NCBI taxonomy): Eukaryota > Metazoa > Chordata > Mammalia > Rodentia > Dasyproctidae > Dasyprocta > Dasyprocta punctata. Next base: position 44,194 of record RJWM01012077.1, on the reverse strand, counting down.
CAACTAATAGACTCAGAACCTGGAAGGAATAAAAAGAGAAACATCTAGTTGTGCTGCTTTTTGTCTGCCTTGCCTAGACTGTTTCTCCTCTGTCATACCCCCTCTGCCATGGACTGAAACCTCTACAAACTGTGAGCTAAAATAAACCTTTTCTCCTTGTCTTGGTTACTTTTCTCTGGTTGCTGGGACAAAACACCTGACACTTAAAATGAAGGAAGGAAATGTTTATTCAGTTCACTGTTTTTGGAGGTTTCAGTCCATAATCAGTCAGATCCAAGGCAGGGTGGCATGGCACTGGGGCATTACTTCAAGGCAGCAGCCAAAGCAAAAGCAGCCAGAGTAAAAGGGGGGAAACAAGCCTCTTCTCCTCCCTTAAATTGTACATGGGCCACCCCCACACCCCAGGGCAGTTGTAGCACTCACAAAATCTCTGTGCCCTCCTCTTGCACAGGATGAGGATATTTACAAAGTAAGAACCCTGGCTCCCTGCTGAGTCTCTCAGTTAAAACTTCTAAACTCAAATTGACACAATGTATCAACCATAATACTCCTTTAACCACTGGGTGGTCAATATTTTGTCTCAGCAATGAGAAACTAAGACACTGATTATGAATTTTCTTAATTTTTTCATCTATAAATGTTCTTGTTTACCTTTCATTATGGAAAGACATTTTCACTGGATAGGAATTCTGAGATGACAGTTGTTTTCTCTGAGAATCATAAAAATGCTGTTTACTGTCTTTTGGCCTCCATTTTCTGTTAGAAAATTTATAGAGATTGAAATCACTTCAGTGTATGATTTTCTCCTAGATGTTTTAAAGATATTTTTCTTTATCCTTGACTTTCAGTAGTTGGATTATGATGTGTCCAGGCATGGCTTCTTTGAAGTTATCATGTTGTGATATGTTGAAATTCTATAGTCTATTGTTTCTAACAAATTTGAAAAATTTTTATGTGTGTTTTTTTCTTGAGATATGCTTTCTCTTTCAATCTCTTTCTGCTTTCCTTTTGGAATCAAAAACCACAGATTCTGATGTCATCTGATATCTTTTGTATTTTATTACAGTTAGTTTACCTTCACTTGCTTTCCTTATGACATTCTCCTGTTTTATAGAAGTCACATCCTGTGTATTCTGTTAAAGATAGCAAATAATTTCATGATATTTTCTACTACAGTACAAAAGTAGACAATTTATTTATTTACTTATTTAGTTAGTTATTTAGATTTATGAGACAGAATCTCACAATGTAGTACAGGTTGACCTTTAAGTCAGTATGTAGCCCAGGTTGGCCTCAGACTCATAGAAGACCTCCTGACTCAGCCTCACAAATGCTGGAATTATAGACATGTACCACCATGCCTGACTCTTATCTATTAATTTCCAGAAAAGTTATAATTCTTAGATTCCATTTCTTTTGTTTCTTCTTTAGAATATTTTAAGTTTTGATACTGTGCTTTCCAAGATGCATTATTTCTGGTGTCACTTTGCCTGGATTTAAGGCTGACCTTGAATTCTCACAAGGTTATTTTGAGAAATAGCCTGTCTCTTTTTCCTCTTTGCTGAAACTGTCATAGAAGTGACTTCACCTATATAGCTAGGTCATATGAAGAAATCCTGCAATGATGCACATAGAGCCTGCCTCCTAGAATACTGCAGTGCACAGTGCCCAAAACCACAGCTGTGGTGGTCTCCAGCTCACAGGAAGGCTATTCCTGAATACATGCAGCCACCAACAATCATTGCTACTTTGGCCTGGGATATTGGGAAATTCACAGTTTTAACAAATATCTTGCTTCTTGGTTAGAGAAAACTATAGCTTCTTCAAGGAGAAGGGCTCCCAGGAATAAGTAAGGTCAACATTCTGGACCTCTGCCTCCAAGTCAGGAGACAGTTGTCTCAGGTTCATTTTAGAGAAAACTTAGAAGAGGTGGATTTGGGTTCAGATGCCCAGATAATATTTTTAATCAGAATGCACACCTGCTTCCAGAGGGTTAAATTAAAAATTCATATCTATCTCCTTTATCTATCTTTGCTCTTTTTGTTTTAAAATCTAAGGCAAAGAAATATTCTATTTTGTGTGATGAAGTGTTGCTAGATTCTAGAATCAAAAATAAAGTCCACTGAGATTTTGCAAGTAAAATAAAATAATATCCAACTCAACATTTTTTTAAGCATTACATTAGCAGAGTCCCAATTTCCTTGCTCTGACCTGTCTGATCTCTTTCCCGAAGAATTATGTTCACTGGACAAAAGTGTTTGGAGAGAATGAAATTTTCTGAAAAATCTGGGGAAAAATGAAACATGTTTATATGTTTGCAAAGTGCAAACTGTGTGCTCATCTGACCTAGTTTAATATTATCCAAAATAACCTCTTACAGCACAGACAAATTACTACTCTTCCTTGTGATTTTGTTAGTAGAGTCTATGTAACACTTTTTAGATTACTACATTGTCCCATGTGCTCATATCCAATACATTAGAAGTCAATTTTCTCCTCATTGCAGAAGGAAGCTAATTGTCTGAGGTGTTATCTATTGATCTTCCTGAGTTAAATTTATTTAAAATATGTTCTGTTAGGAAATTTGGTAACATTTTCTTTTTAGTGACCATTAAGTAATACTAAATTATAATGTAACACCTCTGGAAGCATAATGTAACACATCCATATAAATACCAAATGAACTTACAGTTACCTATACTATAATAATGAATATCAAGCCAATTTATGATGGTACACTTAAAGTACTTCTGAAATTTTATGTTCTCATCAATTTTAAGGATGTGACACAAATATACCTTATTAGAGCACTTGCTGGCACTAAACTCTGGTGGTGCCAGCCGGAATTGGTGTTTGTGGGATTTCAGGCACAGCACAAATGACCTTGAAAGTTGAAAGATGCAGTGACAGTATGGTGGGGAGAAGCATATGTATTCAAGAGAGGGTGTGTGTGCTTATATTTGTGAGTATGATAATGAGATGGAATATATTAAATATCATGTTTCAAAGAGGTTACAACTCATAAGCATTAATTCAATATTGAACAATTGAAAAATATAATTAAAGTGTTCAGGGGATTGACTTGTAAATATGCAACCCTAAAGCAGATTGGTACTTAGTAAGTCAATGATTCTATTTTTATTTAGAAGTAAATTTATTTTTGTAGTATTCCTCTCATGCTATAAAAGAATAACTTATTGGGTTCATAAGTAATATTCATAATATTCATATTATTGGGTTCTATGAAATAATATTGTAGAAATTTGAGGTATAAATTTGACATTGCAAACATTAGCAAGTCTAGGGAAGTTGATAAGACAATTAACCTGATCATCATAGTCTAGAGAGGATCTAGCCCAACTGACTTTCCAAAGAAGGAGAAGAATTGGTTAAAAAAAATTAGCATAGCGTTTGAGGTGAACCTTGTAAAAATGGCATTGAAACAATATTTTAGATGAAAAATACAGAATGAAAAAGTTCACGGAGACACAAAAGACCTGTATACTTTTGGGGTTCATAGAATTCATGTCTATGGTTTAGGAGAAATAAACACAAGGAGGAAGCAAGTGGTCCCTGGTATCACAGCCCTAAAATGACCAGATAAAAAGTCTGATGTTAATTTTCCAAGTGCTAAACAAGAAACTTTTTCAGTCACAAAAGACCCTCATGCTCTAAAAACATGTTTCCTGTTGCACCATGGAAAATGAGTCAGATAAAGAATACAGAACACTGGAGCTCCCAGCTAGGGGGCCGATGCAATTGTTAGAGGAAATGACAATCAGTGGTAGCAATGGAAAGGGGAAGGAAATATATGGATATATAGACATGAGATCTGTGTTATTTCCAGATTTACATTCAAAATGAATCCTTCCCCAACATATTGTTATAGTTGAATAAATCAATGTTAATTGAATGAAGTATTGCACTGAGTTTTACGAAACTAGGTTTTTATACGAAAATGTGCCCTCATGTATATGTATTATTGTAGTGTATATGACTCATTAAAATTCATTAAACATTTCAAATTTGAAATGTGTTACACGATGTACCACAAATAGCTATATAAATCAACGTGTTACACATTTATGAGATATAAATATACACCCATTTTATGAAAACCTGAATGTCTTACTGTTATAAAGGAATGATGTCTCTGCCATGCCAAAAGTACAAGTTCCCTGACCCCAAGTCAAACTTGCACAAATAGACCCTTCCAGCCTTGTCTTTTGACACCGTACCTTCATCACTCCACTCTCGTTACCCCTCTCCCAAGTATAGCCTTTGGTGCTTTTAGAACCTTGCTCTTATTCACTGAATAAAGAGATAATGAAAGGATGAAGAAAAATATAGAATGAATGAAGAAAGAGAAAAGGAAAAGAGGCAGTTTGGGAGGAAGGGAAGGAGAGAGGGAGACAGGGGCTCTACCTCCACCTTACTAGCATTATGACCTCAGAGAAGTTAATCTCCTTGAAGCTGCTTGTGTCTGGGAGAAAAAAAGGCTACAGGATTGTTATGAAAATTTAAAAACTAGTGTATTACGGTATCTGGCACTACATTGGGCTCACAGTTGCAGCTACTCAAGTAAGATAGTGCTTCGTCCCATTAGGCCATAGTTTGCCATCTATGTGTCACTTCCTCCTCTTATCTCTTCTGAGGCTCCGGGATGGTAGAGGTTTCCATGGAATGAACAGTTATGGGTGACTAAGTGATAGACTCAGTAGGATTTTAGTTGTTTTTTTTTTCAAATTTACATTTTTAATAATTTTTATTATTGGACGAATGGATTTTTATTCAACTTACCCATATACCTTTACCTGGTCTCTTTTATAACTATTAAAAATTTTTTTAAACTGCTGACTCTTGAAGCATGGAACAGCACAAGCTATGGGTCACTGTATGATAATATTATCTTAGCCTTAAAAGTACAGTTCTCTGACAGAGCAACTATCTACAGGTCACTCTCACACATTAATAAGCAAGAGTTCTTTGTTACTTTCAGTATAGTTCAACTATTAATGGAGAAATGAATTTGACTATCAGAATTCATATTTTCAGGCAGTGAACAGAAGGTAAAGTTCATTAGTCTGTATTTAAATTAGAGCTTATTTTCCTTATATATAATAGGGAGAACAAAAACTATTATTTTTAACTTCTGCAGAATGTGAAAATACATGCTATTCATATTATATCTGCCTAAGGCTTTCATAAAAGCAGAGTTAATTTCCAAAATAATGTATCTATTACATTTTATGTTTGCAAGGATAATTTGAAACATATATTTCTAATCAGGGACTTTTGAACTAAGTACTGGAACAAACTGCAATAATTAGCTGAACTACAAACTGAACTTGAATGTTAATGTGTTTTTACATAAACAAATTGTTGTTACAATGATTTTCTGAGAAACATGCAAAAAAAATTTTTTTAACCTAAATCAGTCAGCATTGTCTGTTGACCCTGAAGGGACAAAGAATGGGGTGGGTAGTAAACAAGAGAGGGTTCTTGAGGTTTCTGTGCAGTGTCTTTGACCTTCCCTGGGGGCACAAGTGGAACCTGGAGGCCACCAGCTGGCGCAGGGCCTGGAGGAAAGAATCCCCTGATAATTCCTCTGGTATCTGAGGTCAGTGTCAGGAAGGACCACCTGGTGTTTTTCAAGGAAGTCTGAATATACTCTTGCTCATCTTGCAGGAATCTCTTTGACTTGTTTTCTCAATTCTTTCACCTCTCCGACCCCTCAGGATATTTGATTGTCTTTTCTCAATAATTTTTTCTGGTACTAGAGATTGAACCCAGGTTCATCAGAATTACCCAGGGATCTTTAAATCAAAGAGGTACTGGGTTCCCCTGCAGAAATGCTGCCTCTTGATGTGGGGTGAGACCCAGACATTGGTATCTCTAAACAGTTCCCTGTAAAAAAGAGGGAAATTCTGATATGTGTACACCACAGATGAACCTTGAGGACATTATGCTAAGTGACATATTGTGGTCACATAAAGACAAGCACAGTATACTATCAGGTGTCTCAAATAGTCAAACTTGTAGAGACAGAAAGTACAATCATAGTTGCCTGGTGTTGATGGCCAGGTGTGGGGAATTGGTGTTCAAGTGTGAAGTTTCAGTTTTACAAGATGAGAAATTTCTAGAGATTGGTTGCACAATGAGAGAAAATCTATTTAACACTTCCAAAGTGCACACTTGATAATGGTAAAGGTGAAAAGATCTAAGTTATGCATTTTTTTACTACAATGAAAACATTTTCTAACCTCCTACCCCAAATTCCTGGAGTGATTGTATGGTTGAGAACCATTCCAAGTGTAGGCAAAATCACTATTTCCTTACTTTCTCGTAGCAGCAAAGAAAAGCTGAAATTTTTAAACACTCTATTAAATAAAAGGGGAATGAACACAGTAGTACCATGAAAAAATAATGAGATCTTACTAATATGAGAGTTTCTATTCCTGCTCTAAAGAGTTCTTATCTAGGCTTCTGAATTTCTGCCATTCTATACCACATTTATAGGATGTCTTATTCAAAGCCTGAAATGCTGGCCACTTACTGTGATTTTTTTTTTTTATTTTAAAGATAGTAAAATCCAATAAAACGTAACAGAACAAAGTCAATCAAAACAAAGCAGCAGAACTGGTACAGAACTTCAAAGAAAGATACTATGAAAAAAATAGCTACTATAGTGTATCTTGTTATCTTCACAATAGTTGGCCATTTCAACAGGTATAGTAAAATTAAGCCAAAAATAAGACACAATAAAACCAATAAAAACAGAATATAAAATAAAGCAAAGAAAAATTAATCAGAGTAAAGCAAAACAATGAGAACAATATTGGGCCTCGAAAACAAGACAGAAGAGAAGCCCCTATATTTACTACATTGCCTACTGTCATCTTCCAAAGAGATGCTCAGACTGCCGGCCCCAGGCCTGCAAAATCAACGAAACAATACTATCATTTAGTTGCTTTATGTACCTTAGTTGCTATCAATTTAGCCAGTCCTCTGAACCAGCAGGTTGCTTGGAGGGGGCGGGGCGGGGGGGTGGCGCGATGTCCTTGATCCTTAGCCTGCGCGCCAGTAGGCGTAGAGGAGTCGCATGTTTCTCTTTCTGGAGTCCGCGCCAGTTGCACAGTATCCCGGATTACTGTGATTCTTGATTTTAATTTTCATTCCATTGTAGTCCAAGAACATACTTTCTTTGAGTTCTTTTTAATTTTTAAGAGTATTTCCCAAACTACAGTATTTTAGGGAAAGCATTTTAGATGAACAGCAAAATAATGTGCTCTGTTTTTTTTGGGTAGAATATTCCATATAAAGTAAAATTCATTAAGAATGTTGTTCAGGTATTCTGTGTCCTTAGCAATTATTGCATATCTTTATTCTGTCAGTAACTGAAAGATAGCTGGGAATGATGGCCCTTGCCTGTAGTCCCAGCATTTTGGGAAACTGATGCAAGAAGATCTCAGATTTGACTCCTGCCTGAGTAACAGCAATTTAGCAAGACTCTGTCTCAAAACAAAAAATGAAAAATGGCTGGGGTTGTAGTTCAATGTGAAGGCCTTGAGCTCAATCCCTGGTACCAGAAAAAAAAAATTGAGACAAATGTGCTGAGATCCATGGCAATAATTGTGAATTTATCTGTTCTTTTCTCATAGTTCTAAAAGTTTCATTTCATGTATTTTGAAGTTGTGTTATTAGGAGGATAACCCTTTTGAGTTATTATGTGCTCTTCTTGGATTAATACCTTTGTTGTTAGAAAGTAACTCTTTATCAGTTGTAGAATTATTGGCTATTAAATGAACTTTGTTGATATGAATATATATACTTCAATTTTTTTTTTAAAAAAGTGGTGATTGTATTATACATGATCTTTTTTTTTTTTGGTACTGGGGATCGAACTCATAATCTTGCGCTTGCTGGGCAGGCGCTTAGGCCATTGGGCTAAACCCCCAGCACTATACATGATTTTCTATCTTTTTACTTTTAAATATTTTGATATTTAAAATGGGGCTTACCAGAAGGACACACACAGTTAAGTTCTTGCTTTTTTATTCAATTTGACAATTTTGGCCTTTTAATTGTGATATCTTGTTTATTCTTATTTAATGTCATTGTTGATATAACTGAGTTTTGATTATCATCTCACTGTTTTCTATTTTTCCTGTTTCTTTCCTTCTTTTTTGTTCTACATTCTTTTTGATAGTCTATTTTATGATATTTTATATTTTTATTGGCTTAACGGTCATAATTTTTTATTTTGCTGTTTTAGTTATTGCTTTAGGGTTTATTGTATACATGTTTAACTTATCATAGCCTTATATAAGTCTGTGGGATTACATAAAGTGCATATAGTCCAAGAACATGTATTATTTCTACATTAGTGTTATTTCTGTGTATATTATAAACCCCATAATACATCATTACTATTTTTACTCTGAGCATTAATTATTTTAAAATAAACTTTAAAAAAAGAAATAGTTTTTAAAGTATATATAAAGTATATACCCAAAATGGAACTAAGGGTATGGCTCAGTGGTAAAGCTCTTGCTTAGCATATGTGAGGCCCTGGGTTCAAACCTCAACTCAGAACACAACTGCTAAACTGTTTATTGTTGTCCTCATTCTTTTGGGTAGGTGGAGATGACTTACAGATTTTTACACATTTTCCTGCTGCCCAAAGGAATTCTTGTAACATTTCCTGTAATTCAAGTCTATTTAGAGGAATCATTTCAACTTTTCTATTTCTTTACACTTTTCATTTTACTTTTGTCTTTGAGAAATATTTTGATGGGCACAGAATTCTAGGTTGACAGAATCCTCAGCACTTCAAGGGAGCCGCTCCTGTGCCTTCTGGTCTGGGTTACTTCGGATGAGATAACGTGTTCTTGTTTCTCTCCTGTAGTCTGCCCTTTTCTATGACTGCTTTTAAAGATTTCTCTTACTGGTTTTACAGAATTGCTTATGCTATACTGTAGTGTAGTCTTCTTTTGGGGTTTATTAAACTTCTTATGTTATAGATTTGTACTTTTATTGAATTTGGGAAAATTGGGTCAATACTTCTTTAACACTTTCCCCTCTTTCCTGTTTTCATGAAACTAATTTCATATGAATTAGGTTGTTTGACCTTGTCTCACAGCTCACAGTTGTTCTGCTCATACCTTTTTGGTCTTTTTTCTCTCAGATGTTTTTCATAAGTGTCCTGTTATCATTACCTTTGTTCACAAATCATTTCTTCTATGATAGTTGTTAGTTTTATCAGTGCAGCTCTCATTACTTTGCCAGTCCCTATTATATTACTAGGGCTTCTTAACACGTGTAGTCTTTCTTCTCTCTTCTTGATCATATGGGATATAGTATTATGACTCTGTTAATGTTGTTGTGCCCTAATTCCAATATGTGTGTCATTTTCGATACATTGATTTTTCTTCTCAATATGATTTACATTTTCCAGGTTACTGACATACCTGGTGTTTTCGTTATAGATGCCAAATATGAATTTTTCAGATTCAGTGCCAGATACTTTAAGATACCTATAAATATTCTTTGGCATCATTTTGGGATGATGTCAAATCCTAGAAGCAGTTTGATATTTCCAAAGCTTTCTTTGAACGTTTGCTTAGCAGAATCTAAGAATGTTAAGTTTAGAGTGTTTTTTTTTTTTGTTTTTGTTTTTTTTTTTTACTGCAAAAGCAATACCCATCTGAGACCTGTACCAGTGTTTCATGAATTATGAGGTTTGTATTTTGCCTGGTGAGAACACGATCTAGTTTTCTCTGTGTCTTTTAGGTGGTTCATTCTCAGCCTCAAATAGTCTCCTCTGTACACATAACAAATGTTCAGCCAAACCATGCCTGTTTTCAGAGTGTACTCAGTCTCCTGCTGGAGAAAATCTCTTCTCTTTTTCTCTTTTGTCCTCTGGCCTCTGGTCCCCCTGACCTCCCAGGACACATAGTTCCTTCTTTCTAACTCAGTCAGCTTGGGTATGCTTGCCTGCTCTGCACCAAGTAGGAAGATCCTGTCCTGGGAAGTCTAATGCTTATTATACAATGACCTTTCTTTCCATCCCCCAAATTGTAGAAAATTTGTATTTTTTGTTGATGTTACAAAATTACTGATAATAAAGAGAAACTCTTGGATCTCTTTACCTTCCTACTCACCTCCAGACCAATTCAGCTCCTGCATCCAGCCAAGATGCAGTGCCCTGAAAACATTAAAAAGCAGCATAAAAAAATTAGCATACAAAAAAATAACATGAGGGAAAACTGGAAATTCTGTGTTCTTTGTGATGAGAAGACTTTTAGAAATTCCTGAAACTTTGAGAATTTTATTAAATGATCCTTCAAATGTGACTTTGGCCAGGAAATAGATGGTTTTCTTGAACTGGCTTTCACATTTTATTTAAAAACACCAGTGTCATAGTTCTATAAATTTCTGTAGTTGTTTTCTAGGTGTTGAAATATGATTTATCATCTGTAGTTGTTTTCTAGGTATTAAAATACGACTTATCATCTGAGAGAAATTAATAGTTCAAATTCTATGATAGTAAGGAGTACCAGTATCAAAATATAATCATGACAAATTTTAAATCCCCAAATCTCTTCAAAGCAAAACATTTTGAGAATTTAGCTATATATGACATTGAAGGACAGTATGATGTTGACATTTGTTATCATGTGTTGGATAACATATCACAAAATTTAAATTTAAAATTCAAAGACTAAGCAAAATAAAACATAGTTCACAATTGCTGGTTTTCAAAAGAACAAACTATCATTAATGGCCACTATGCATAAGAATTCCTTAGATTCCTCATAAGATACTAGTGCTCAATTTATTTACAAATATATAAAGCAAATTTTGCGATTCACTCAGCATAATTTTGTGATAATGTTTTGTGTGTATCAAAGATATTAATGCAGTATTGCTTTGACTCACCTAGTTCCACTGAATAATCATTGCTTTACACCCTATAAATCTGCTCAGAATCGAGAGTGATGGAACATTCTGACATTGAATCCTGCCAAGTAAATGATATTGTGAAACATTTTGCCATGTCATCCAAAAGATGAATGATGTCTAGCTAATTTATTATCTCCATAAAATTTTAATGTTTTAGTTACAAAATTTGTTAAACACGGTTTCCAAATATTACTTCTGTTGTTAATGCGGTAAGAATTATCTCTGTATTTTATAAAAGCAAACAATTCATCTGAAAAGTAAGCACTGTGATATCTCAGAAAATTTCTTCATGTTTAGTTTCCCTTACAGAGAGACCTACTCACTTTCACAGTTCTACTAATGTGTACACTCTAGAATTTGAAAGAAAACATGCATCTGTAAGACTGGACTACATATTCAAGTAGAAAAAAGTCAAAGTCAATTTCTAAGTTTCTGATTTAAATAACTAAATGAATAGCATGAGAAGAACAAAGGGAAAGGATAGTTTTGTGATAAGAATGAGAAAGATGTTGAATTTGGAATATCCTGAGTTTGAAAGTACTAAACAGAGTATCAACGAAATACATTGACTTGAATCTCAAGAAAGATCTGAGTTGTTGTTATTTGTCAGAATAGATAGTACAATATAGACACAGAGAAAACTATCCAGGCAGGTTAGACTGTCCAATAGAAATATAATGTGAACAATATAAACATATTAGTCAGTTTTTTGGTAGTAGGACTAACTACCTGACACCTGCAATACAGCAGAGACGTTTATTTGACTCATGGTTTCAGAAATTGTGTTCATGGTCAGAGAGCTCCAAGAGGGAACACCATGACAGACAGGTGTGGCAGAGCAAAGTAACTTAGTTCATGGAGACCAGGAAGCAGAGTGGGAGAATGGTGTCACAGAGGAAAAGGACCAGGGGTCAGAAATAAACTTCAATGTCATGCTTTCATAATCTACCAAGACACGCCCAAAAGTGTGTTTTACTAATCCTCTTGGTGGCTCCCAAGCCAGTCACATTGACAGTTAAACTGTCACACAAAATAATTTTATTGTTTTTTTAAAAAAGTTTTATCAGTACATATTTGTTATACATATTGATCATATTCATCATAGAGCATTCGTACCTATACATAATATATCTTAATCCTTCCTTTTCCCATTCCCCTCACCTCTCTTCAACCCTTCTTCCCCTCCCCATTAACAACAGCTTTGTTTCCATGTTGTTCCATCTATTCTTTTCTCTTTTCCCTTCTTTCCCTTTCCACCTCTCTTGTTCTCCTTGCCATTCGAACATGTTCTTCCAACTCCCCAGCATCTATCCTCTATTCTGCTCCTTATTTACCCTTTGTGTGTCTCACACAAAAGAAGCAATGTGATATAAACTTCTGTGTCTGATTTGGTTCACTTAAGATTGTGGTCTTGAGTTATATCCATTTTCCTACCAATGACTCAGATGCCTTTAGCACCTTCATTTTAAAAAGTAGAATGAAATTGGAGAAATTAGTTTTAATGAGATTATCCTGATATGTTCAAAATGTCATTCCAACAGGAGAGACAGTAGCCACTTTTCAAGTACCACATCCCATGTCGTTTCCAGACAGTTCAGATATAGTGTGAGAAAAGAAGGCTGTGGACAAACCTTGGGAAACCCAGAGTTCAAAGAATGGGAAGATACAAAGGAACCCCAGACAGAGGTTAAGAGAGATGTTTCCAGATCTCAGCTTGTCAACAGGGGGACAGCAGCATCTTCCTTCAAAGTCCAGCCCGAGGATGTGATCTCATTCTATCGCAGACCTAAGTCTCAGGCCCCAAATCAGTTTTGCTTAAAAAAGAATTTCTTGTTCATAAGTACCATAAACCTTGTACCTTGAGGCTTGCAAATATATTTATCAGCATATCTTAAACAAATCAGTGCAAAAGAGTAGTGTTCCTTTAACCATAATATTGCACATTTAGTAACTGTTATGGATTACGAACTGGTGGTCAACTTAGCACCTGTCGAATTAATTCAGCTGGTGTTGAGTAAAGATGTTCCACCTGAAGAAAGTTGCCAGCATAAATAGGGACATGGAGAAGAAGAAGGAGGTGTTGGGGTTCTTCCAAGAGTTGCTGTTTCGAGCTGCTGGTTCTCCTGGAGGTGCTTGTCATGCTGGCTTCCCCAATATGGATTCGGCCATTATTGTCGGAGGAGCTCGGGACCTCGTCGGTGAGAGTGGCTGTGGTTCACGCTGCGGGAGCCCTGCTCCTCACATTGTGCATCGCTTCCTGGCTCCGGAGGGGAGGCTGTGTGCTGGAGAAGCTTGTCACGCTGGGCTTCCTGACCTGTGCTCAACTGTTCTCCATCGTCGGAGGAGCGCGGGACCTCGTCGCCATTGGGGATGGCTGTGGTGTTCTTCAGGGCAGCCTCGCTTCTTCTTTTGAGTGTGACTTCTTGGCTCCTGCGTAGAACCCTCAACCCACTGCACAGCTCCTTCACCCTGCTGGCATAGACTTTCTAGTTCCACCACTGATCTGTGGCCTTCCCAGCACAGAAATGTAAATAAACTGGTGTGAGCCCTTATTGTGGGCTCTTAGATTCCCAGTTGGTACTGTGGGAGGCATTGTCATGCATTTGGGTCTCGAGTGGGACTCTTGCATGATATTGCTGTGGGATCCAGGCCCTCGGCTATCCTGGGTCTTAGTGTTGTGGACAGATTTTCCTGCACTTTCTTTTATTTAACTTTGGGTGACTATTATAAAACAGTATTACAAACGCTGTGTCCTGTATGTAGTTGTTCTCCATGTAACACCTGACTACAACAGTAGCATAGCCTGTTATTACCACCAAAGCATGACTTCAAATCTAGAGAGTGGAAATTCAATAAAGTTATAAAATAATACTACTGTTCCCTTGCTTTGAGCTTTGCAATGTATTTGCTGCCATTTACATATAAGCCTTATATGGGCCTAAAACCAAACCTAACAGAGACTTGAAAGTTCCTGAATGGAAAGGAAAAAATAGTCAACTAAGTTTTTCTCTTCTCTTCTCTTCTCTTCTCTTCTCTTCTCTTCTCTTCTCTTCTCTTCTCTTCTCTCCTCTCCTCTCCTCTCCTCTCCTCTCCTCTCCTCTCTTCTCTTTTCTTCTCTTCTTCCTTTTTTGCTGGGGGATATGTTCTTTTGTTTCTTATCATTTTTACTCTTCTCTACTTTTTCTTCATTCTTCTCATTTTTCACATTTTTCCTCTTTCTGTGTCTTTTCTCCTCATTTTTCTTCCTTTTCCCCCATTCTTTATTCTTTTTACTCTGAGCCTATTTTCTATCCCTTGTATGTATTTTTATATGAATAGTTCATTCTGCTCTATCAAATCATTTTACTGTCTTGGATGGATAGTTTTCTGTAGCATGTTTTGCTGTAATAAGTTGGTGATTGTAGTAGGTAGTTATTTTCACTTAGCTGATTCTAAAGTGGACTGGAACTACATGCTTCCTTATCTATTATGTTACTGAATACTGTCTTTTGTGCTTGGCTTTTATTTTATTTCTATTTAAGCTTTATTTTAAGTTCATAATTTTATTTAAGTTGTTAATTTGCAAAATTTATTTGGTGCCTGCTGTCAGTCTTTTACTTAAATTAAGAACCATGAGATAAATTAGTTCATACAGATAGTTATATTTTCTAAAATTATTGAAGCAAATCAAAACTGGAATGTTAGAGTATTTTCTCAAGTGAAGCTGAACCAAACCCATAATTTAAATTTGTTACTAATTCTAATTGCATATCAACACTCCTTATAGTGAATTTCTATACTTCCTCTGAGTCATGGACCTGGGGCTATGAAATACTACAGTGGAAAAGAAACATCAAGGGCAAATCTTTTAATTGCCTCATTTTACAGATATTTATGCTAAATCTCAGAGAAGTCTCATGGTAAGGCAATAAAAGAGAATCAGGGCAGGTTTAGGAAAAAAAATCAATTGGAACCCCAAATTTCTAAATTCCCACATTTGTTACAGGCAAGACAGAAATTTGGTACACTCTGCTCACTGATTCTCTGACTCATACTTCATTTCAGTTTTCTTTATCTAGTTCACATCAGTAGGTGGTTCTCTAGTTTGTCCCCCTCTCCCTGCCTCCCTTCCTCCCTCTTCCCTCATTTAAATCTAAAACCTAAGCAAAGGGAGAAAAAAAGAATGATTCCCTGTGAAGCAGGCAGCATCAGAAAGGAGTTTCCTTTTCACAAAACTTGAAAATAGCATCTACGGTTCCACTGTCCCCTGCCATATACCTGGAATAGGCATCACCCTGCTCTTGGCTGGCCTCATTTCTTATCAGCAGCAGGGACAAGTGACAGTGACTTTGCTGCTGATCTTTTTGTGGGTTAGTTTCTTTCTTTTTCTTTGTTTCTTTCAGGAAGTGAAAATTATGAAGGAAGTCAATGACAATAATGACGGTATGTCCCCTTGTCACACAAGATCACGTACAGTACATTAGTGCACTCACAATCCAAGCAAAATGAGTTTTTATTACACTTTCAGGAACTGACACAGGATACAATGAATGTTTTCAGAACTCAGAATTTGTTTTTTAAATAATTGCATAGATGAAGGTGCACTTGCTTAATGAAAGTGATGAATGAGTTTCCTTTTTTGGCATATGTGTGTGAGACTGAGGGTACACCAGTCTAGATCTCTTCCTCTTGTGTCCCCACATTTAGTCTTTTAGGGAGAATCTCTCCTTTAGTGTTAAAGCACAGTCACTCAAGCCTTTACCCAATGGACTATGAGAAATTTAGCAGCTTTTTTCCACCTCCCTCCCTCCAAGAACTCCAAGGATTTCTGTGAGGTTATTTAATTTCTTTGAGCTCTCTTTCTGTGAGTTCCTGTTTTGTCAGATCTTCCTTTGCCATACTTCATGTAACGCCAACTTTCCTGTGTGCCCCGTGCTGCCCAGTCCTCATTCATCGCCCTATGCTCTTTTACCGCGATTTTGGGAAACAGAGGAATAGAACATGTCACAGCAAGTCAAAATAAACAAAACAAACTATTAGACACCAGTGCCTAAACATCCACCTGCATTTTATTGACATGAATACTTTTTCATTTCCTATTCTTCCTCAGGCTCCATTGCTTTACTTCAGCTCTCACTGAGCATGTTAAACCCTTTTTCTTACAATCTCCTTCTGCTGAGTTCTATTCTCAAATTTCTATGTTTTGCCCTGTAAAACATTTGAGTTATTCTGCCCTTCCTTAGACTGGAATTGTGGCCTGGAATCATGTTGTGGCCAATTTTTCTAGGGAACTTGAACAAATATCGGGCTCACTTCTCTGTGGTTGCCTTTTTTCCAGGATCTAGAGCCATATGCCATTAAAGCAGAGGCTAATTACAGCATTGTTCCCCAACTCAGAATACTGAGAAGTTCCAAACCACTGTTTCTTATGCAGCCTCTTTGCTCTATGAAGTGAAATATAGTATATGTCTAGGAGAAAACCAGTGGTGAATGTGGACATTTTCCTTTTTCCTGGAAGTTTGATCTTAGGTGCTTTGGTTGCTGTCTAATGCCTTTAAACAACCTGTTTCATATTTTGTGTAGCTTTCTACTTGTTTGAAGTAGTACAGTTAGTTTAGGACACCGAGGATTAGAAATCCTGTTATATTGAGTTATTTCTCCTTGCAAGACATTGTCTCCTTGAAAGTGTCATGGGTTTCTGTTTCCAAATGCCTAGAATATTGTTTTTGAGACTTTGATCCCATAATGCCAACAACTATTCTGTCTTGTCAAGAAATTTCTATATTGTTCATGAGAATGCAAGTTAGTACAACAACAATGGAAATCAGTATGGAGACTCCTCAAAAAACTAAAAATAGAAATATTATTTGAAATATTATTTGGGTGCTTCTGGGTATATTTCTGAAAGAATTAAAGTCAGTACACTATAAAGATACATGCATACTCATGTTTACAGTGGTACAGTTCATAACAGTGAAGCTATAGAAACAACCTAGATTCACATCAAGAGATGAATGGATAGAGAAAATGTGGTATATTTACACAATGAGTATTATTCAGAACAAAAGAACAAAATCATATCTTTTGAAAGAAAATGGTTAGAACTAGAGACCATGGTGTTAAGTGAAGTAAAATACTCAAAAGCTCAAATTTTGCATTTTTTAAATATGAGAAAGTTTTATAAATAAAGAACTAGAATGAAGGAAATATGACAGGAAATTCGTATGTAGACTATTGGCCTTAAAGAAGATTTGAGAGGGAAAGGAAAAAGTGAGGGGGTAATAAGATAGAGAAAGATTAATATATGTTAAATGCATGTACCGCTTTACCAAAATGAACCTCACCATTCTGTATTACCAACATACACAATAAAATAAAGAAGGAGAGGAAGAAAAGAAAAAAAAAAAAAAAACCAAAAGAGTCACAGGGAGAGAAGACAAAGCTAGTCTTTGTGTTTAAATTTTCACCTTTCTTCTGTCATTCTAGTATATTGACAGTGCCATTGGAAAAGCTTACAATAGAATTGAAGAATTCTAATTTCTCTTAGAAGCTTTGACAACTTTTTGTCATTTTACTGATAAATATTTTAATTTACATAACACTTTAAAAATTAGAATGTTAGCCGGGCGTGGTGGCGCACGCCTTTAATCCCAGCACTCGGGAGGCTGAGGTAGGTGGAGCGTTGTGAGTTCGAGGCCGGCTTGGGCTACAACACGGCGCAAGGCCGACCTGAGCTACATAGTGCGACCCTGCTTCAAAAAACCGGGGCCGGGAGTTTGGCTCAGTGGCTTAAGTGCCTGCCCTGGCAGGCGCAAGGCTGTGAGTTCAATCCCCAGTGCCGCAAAAAAAAAAAAAAAAAAAAAAAAAAAAAAAAAAAAAAATTTAGAATGTTATAGTTCCATGATAGAGGCTTAATTTCTTAACCATGCATGTCTTTCCCTATAAACTTATTTTGGGTATGTGTGTTCATTTGGAGGTCACAATAAGCATAGTGCAAAAGAAGCCTACATCCCCTGGACCAGAGTATTTCAGTGGCCTGTAACTCTGTCAGTACAGCAGGACTCAACTCACTGAGCAGTACCGCAGGTGTTTTTTTGACTACAGGGACAAAAAGGCCCTGATGCAGAGGGCAGGTGTCTTTTTGAAATGTGGCCACTAAGGACTGAGATGTAAAACACAAGAGTTGTTATGAAAAAGCAAATGTAAAGCATTTCATTTATAATAGTTGAATACTGATTGCACATTGAAATTATTTCTTAGCTAAATAGTTAAATAAAATGTTATTTTAAGAAAGGCTCTGGTGATTCAGGGATGCCACCATATTTTACTTCTGTTCCTGAAACATACTAATTTGAAGTTTTGCTAATATAAGTATACTTAAATACATTAGAAAAGGCATAAAAATGCAGATTAACCTTGACCTTAAGTAAAATCTTGTTTTTGCAGTTTTTACATATTTTACAGTAGTTCTTACATACTGTTTTCAGATATTTGTTGGAAATTTAGACATTGGATTATCTTTGTGAAAGTTTACTGTTTTAACTTAAAATTTCAATTTCTGTTTTTTCTTTGAACATTTTTATTTTGATGTATTAACTTTTACTCATATGGTACACAATTATGGAAAATAGGAAACATTAGTGACCAGATCATAGTTTGTTCAG
Organism: Dasyprocta punctata; assembly: GCA_004363535.1. Lineage (NCBI taxonomy): Eukaryota > Metazoa > Chordata > Mammalia > Rodentia > Dasyproctidae > Dasyprocta > Dasyprocta punctata. The sequence continues at coordinate 25,586 of RJWM01012077.1, read as the reverse complement.
TAAATCACATGCTTCTTTTTCCATAAATTAAAATATTTGTGAATTTGGAAATATATTCATTTTTCAAACTTTGTTTCATTGTATAAAACATATTAATCTATCCAAATCCATTTGCTCTTTGTGAATGAATTGAAGTAAAAATGTTACAAATGTCTGATTATTCCTGGATTCAATCAAAACTAATTTTTTAAACTGTAAAGTACAGGTAGGAAAGAACTCAATATGTACCCCAAAAGTTCTTTCAATGTGAAAAGAGATAATTATTAAAATGAAAGACCCAGACAGATTCAGGTAAAAACTCAATGAAAATAAACTTGTTTTAGCACTTACGGAAAACAAGCAAACAATACAGTTTTTATTTAATATTAAAAAATGTTTCAAACTGAAACTGATGAAGTGTTTGTGTCTGAACAAATGAAATGAAGGATTTTATCCTCTTCAGAGTGAAACTGAATCTCATATGTAACCTTGATGGTTGATAGTGTGTATCTCCCCTACAAGTCAAGTGGTTTTGTGTACATGTCAATTTATCCAAAGCCAATTCATCAGTTATAGGGTGCCAAACACTCCAGGGAAAGCAACTCAGAGTTTCTTTCCACTGATAGTCTTTAAAAGCAAGTCTGTTTGACCTTTTCTTGTTGTTTTAGTTTTCTTGGTGAGGGCAGAACTAGCATGAGAAGCAGGTAGCTTCTTTTGGCAGTTATATAGCTTTTCTTGCCTGAACCCATCAGCTTTGCTTTGAGCCTCCAAGAATTCTCCTGTACTTTCTAGGTTTCTGCTGATAAATCCTAGCAGAGAAATGGCTCTGTGCATTTCACAAGCACACAAATGTGATCTGTCGTTAAACAAAAGCGTCAGTAGCTCCCACGCAACTGAACCTGAAACGATAGGGGTGATGATCCGTTAACTCCACACTTCTGAGAGTCATTTCAGGCAGAGACTCATTTTCTGACAAATTAGCTCTACTCTGTATACAGTAAGGCATTATTTATTTAGTTGTTAACCTAATCTCTTATTGTAAATCAGTGTTAATGGGAAATATAACTTAAAAATTACACCTTACACTTTTATTATAGGCCAGGAAATAGTTTGAACCTATTTATATAAAACATTTTTTTGCCTTTCAGCAGCTCAGTATTCAAACTTGGAAATCCCTTATTGCTATGCAGATTACCAAATTTTTATAATATTACATTTTCCTCTTTAATGCAAAATATCCTGAAAGAATCTTTCATCAGAAACCACTTTAACAAAACCTAAGGAATAGGGTGGTTCAATAGATAAATAGTACTGTTCCACTGGGAGTGAAGTTCACGTCCAGCCTCAAGTCTAAATTAAATGAGCTTGATCGTATCTCTTCAGTCTCTTGTGAACAGCAGTCCAGAGTACTGAACTGTATGAATAATTCCACCGTTCAGAGTGATTGATAGTCTTGGCTCAGGAGAGTCCCGGAATTGAACTAACAACCACACTAAATTGTATCGCATCTTTAAAGGAGATAGCCCTGTTTAGTGAGGGCTCGGTTACAGGAAAGGGCCATGTTGTGCGGCATGCATCATCCTCAGCCTGAGTCTAGGGAGAGCGTGGCTTCTAGCTTTGCTGCTGGGCTCATCTTTGAATCAGGTTCTGCAGTTCAGATTGCAGTGATTTATTTTCTTTTCCTGGGCTACCTCCAGCTTTGACTTTTTGTGTGATATTGTATCTACTGATACATATTTGAGTTTTTCTTGCTAAGAAATTTGTCTCTAGCACTGATAAGAGATATCTGTATTTAAAATATATAAAAATATTTCTATGGCTGTAGTCTGTGTATGTTCTCTAGTGTCCAAAAATTCCCTGCATTTATGTGTATCTTTAAGTGGGGAAACCTGGGAATTCATTGGAGTATATTGCTTTAATTTTAAAAACCCGGAGTGTCGTAACAGCATCAAACATCCACTTTCTTTGTAACCTGTGTTTAGTCAGTCGTTTTCACTGACATTTAGGCTATGTGGAAACAGTAGTGATGGAGGGACTCTGAGAACATACATAAAAGGTAAAGCTTCAGCAATTGACACTACTTAATATTTTTATTAAGCTTTCACTGAACAATATCTTTTGCAATTTTGGGGTTAAATCCATTCTTTAAATGACACAGTAAGTTAATTAGAAGAAAGATAATTTCAAATATATTGTAAAACAATGACTACTAAATAAAATGATCTTTTCCCCTGAAAGACAACATAAGCAAAGCAATAAGTTTTATCTAGTAAAAGCAGAAAATTTGGATGAATTGCTAATGTTAGAATTTAAATAACCTTGAGATTATTGTCTGTCAAGTGTATGTATCAGATAGTGGTGATTTTTCTTTGGAACTGTCTAGAATTGCAGCAGAACTTGACTGACAGTCTCAGTCTATCTGTTCCCCCCGCCACTGTTCTACTAGCAAATAGCAAATGTCAATCATCCATGATTAAACAGGAAAAGATGATGGAATATTCTGTTTTTAAAAATAAATGCATCTTTTCACTAACTTTGTAGACTTTATAATGCATATATAGACTATAGTTTGGTTTGGCCAATATACACAGACAAAAAAGCAAATCTGGAAAGTAGTATATGAGTTTATTGATAAGTCTTTTAAAATTCTATTGAAAATAAATGTGAGCTATTATAGAAAACCATTTTTAATTTTTTAAATTCTAGTATAAGAAAACTAGCTACAATGTCAATATTTTTCATAGTTTTTATTTACTAATTGAGTAGCAAACAAAATGGTATAAAATAGTAAGTGTTTTCCCTGTGGATGTAAGTATATTTGAAAGTATTTGTCTGTAAAAAATATATGTTCTTATTGTATGTCAGTGCATAGTCTAACAAGCTAGTCTGGTTAAGAGTTTTACTTTTAGTATGGTGTATGTTGGTACTGAACAACTCAAAGCAAAAGTCTATTTTAATGCATTTTAAATTAATTTTCAGGGACATTAGAAAAGAGAATGATTACTTGGTTACTTAATTATCAAATTAATGAAGCAGGTGTTTGGATCCCTAATCCTCATGTTCAATATAAAACATGAGTAATGTAAAAAAAGAAGCATGTGTAATATATATAAACTTATCTTTGATTCCCCTTTCTTGTCAACTGATAAAAACAGCTATGAAATTGAGTCTTCAAATAATTCTAAATTTCTCAATTTTGAGTTAATCTCTTCAAATATTTAAACATATAGTATTTCAACTATTCCACAAACATTTAGCCTCAAGTACTAGACCGTTCTATCACTATTTCCAGTGTCCAGCACTGTATAATAATTTCCAGTAGTTAACACAGAGTGATTTTCTTCATGGCTTATTATTATTTTTCCATGAGCTGAACAAGTTTTGCATCCTACTATGTACTAAGCATTGTGCTGGTTGATGAAACTATATTGATGAACTAAAATCTCATGTCAAGTAATTTATAGGTGAATATGAGGAGATAAATTATAACCCAATAAATTCATTTTAGCAAATGTATTTTTGATTCTTAATTCTATAAATTGGTTTTCATGGTATTTTATGGAGATAACTTGACTCATGTCATAGCTAGTATTGCTTTTCCATTTATTAAGGATTAACCTGAAAACATTAATTGAGAATACTAGCAAAATGAACTTTGGGTGGTAATTAACCCATTGTGACACACTGGTTGAGGATCAATAGCACCTGTTACATCTAGATAACTGAGAATGTATCAGATACTGTGTGACACATCCATGGATCCTTGTTCCATATTAATAGACTGGTTCAAAATCTAAGTTATTTTGATATTTCCTACAGTAAACATATTGGAAGGGAAACCACAGAAAAATGAAACCAAAAGAGAAAGAAAAGGGACAAGAAAATGCAAAAGGGGAGAATTGGCTAGAAGGGTAAGGTGGATGGGGATTCATAATCAGGAAAAAAGGGAGAGTGTCTCAAATTCCCATAGTGTTCTAACAGTCTGTTTCAGTGTTGAAATTATGTTTTCTGTGATACTCTGCAAACACGTCTGCACATCATTGCTCCTGTCTTAATCCACTATTTAAACCAACTAGTCTCATGTTAAAATGTAAGCTAAAGTGAAAGGGAACTGGGTATGTAACTCAGTGGTCAAGTACTGGCTTAACATAACAGGCCCTGGTTGATTCCCAGTACAACAGCAACAGCAACAGTAGCAACCACAACCACAACAAAGATATAATTAAAGGTGATACCAAATAAATAGGAATATTGGCATGTCATGGTGCATAACTGTGGATCAAAAAAAGCAAAATGAAAACAAAGCAAAACAAAAAAAAACAAAACTCACACACACACACACACACACACACTGCATTCAGTTTTAGGGAAAGTTTAAACCCTAGAGACCAGTTCAAAAATTGCATAGTAATGTTTTTTGGGACAAGATTCTTAAGAAGGAATCATTTTCTTTGATCAAAATGCTTTTTCTGTTAATGTTTTATGATAATTTCCTTTTAACCAGCTTGTACTGTCAAATTATTCTTAATCAGATTCACAACAGTAGATAGCATTGTAACCCATTACTGCTTTGATATATAATGCTGATCAAACCTGTGTTACTGTGTTAGTTGCCTAGAGCTACTTTAATGAACTACCACAATCTGAGTGGCTTAAGCCAGCACAAATCTATTGCTTCACATTTCTGGAGGTCAGACTTTGGAGTTAGAGGTGTGGGCGGGGCCATACTCCCTCTGAAACCTTCAGGGAAATCCCCTCCTAGCTCTTTCAGCTTCTGATGGTGTGGGACATTGCTAGACATGTGGCAGCATAACTCCAATGATCACATGGCCTTTTGTCCATGTCTCTTTACATAGTCTTTCCTCTACATGTAGCTATGTCTGTGTCCAAATGCTCTCATTCTATATGGGCACCAGCCATATTGGATTAGGACCCACCTAATGCCACATCTGAAAATAAGGTCACATTCTGAGGTACTGGAGGTTAGGAGTTCAACCTTTTTGCCAGGATGGGAGACATGGTTTACCCTATAACAATTTTCCAAGCTGTTCAGGTTGGAGCTTATTTCTTCATATCATCTACAAAGGCTCATCAGGCTTTTAATGTGGGAAATGGATAGACCTCATATGGTATACATCTTTTAGAAATGCAAATGCTAATCTTTTTGTGTAAAAGGCAAAGAACAGAAACAAGCAAATGGTATAGGAAGCAAATGTGGGGAACCGCAAACAGATCTCAGTATTTAGGGAGGTAAGAGGTCAGAAGCTTAAGGAGTTCAGATCAAGTATCTAGCAGTACCTTTGCCAGACTCTGGTAAACTGGATCCTCAAGTGAGTGGAGGCCCCAGGGTCAAAGTTACACTGGTGGATATGAAAGCAATTTTAGTTTTAGACATAATCCAAGTACAGATTGGACAGTGGTCAGACTTTTCTCAAAATGGCTCATAAATGTCACAAGTAGGATTGCGTAGCTCGGTATCATGAAGGACTTGGCCTGACTTGTGCATCCGAGGAAGTTAGCTGTCCTTATGAAAACATTTCAAGATTGTTAGGAAGGTTCAGAGAGACTCCAACCTTCTTTCCTACCTGTTAATTAATAACTTTCAAGTTCCAAAATTCTAAATAATTCTTGCTGATTGGTATTCTAAAGCTACTGTTATTCATAGTGAAATTTTTTGTTATGGTTTAGATCTAAAATGTTTCCCAAAATTCTCATGTGTCTGGAGGGTGATCAGATCATGAGAGTGTCGTAGCTGACTTGCTGTTACGTGACAGGGCCTAGTTGGAGGTGGGTCATGGCGGGTGTGCCCTGGAAAGGTATATTCTTGTTCTCACCTCCTCCCCTCTCTCTTCTTCCTGACGCCATGATGTGAGTGAGCAACTTTCCTCCACCAGGCTCTTCTACCATGCTCTATTTCCTCTGGAGCTGATTGATTATGCATGGATTGAAATCTCTGAAACTGTGGACCAGAATAAACCTCTCCTTCTTTAAATTGTGGGTGCCAGGTATTTTGTACCAATGACAAGGAAAGTGACTAAAATACCCCTTCAAACTGTGATGAACCCTGTTATGCAGTTGGGGGTTTGAATGATGGAAAAGAAAGTTTGAAAGGGAAGAAGGAACTGAAAGGTGTGAGTCATGAAGTAGGAGTGATGCCAAAGTAGGGAAAGACCTAAAGGTCTCCAAACCCCTGGCAGTCTGACCAGCAGAGTAGATTCCCTTCCTAGGGCCACAAAAGTAATATTATAAATGTCAGTGAAGCTCCTAGGTAGCATACAGACCATTTTAAATATTTGCTCAGCTAAAATACTATTCACTAACATGAAAAAACAAGAAAAAATATTTCAGAGTTTGAAGAGGTTCAGTATCTTGTCATCCTTGCCTTCTTCATTGCTTAATGCAAAATGTTGTTTGGTTACTGGTTGAATAGAATAATAGTTCCAGCATTTTTGTCATCAGTTAACATATTGTATTTTTTAAGGTAGAGGATCATTATGTTTGTTTCGTTCTAGATTTTATTTTTATTTCACTGCTTACTTATAATTTTGTCTAACATTCATATACAAGAGGGTCACTTAAAAAAGGTTTTTCTTTGAAAATTAAGAAGTCTAGAACTTTACTGAGTTGCAAAAATCTAGAATTTACTTGAATCATGAAGGGCATATATCAAGCCACAATCATGACAGAGGTGCAAATAGAAATAAACTGAAAATAGACTCCCAATCATTTGCTTGAGAAACAGACCATATGTACTACTAGAGGTGTAGAGAAAGGAAAATGAAATTTAGTTGGAATTTCTATCAATTTTACTTTAAATTCATAACTCAAAGTTTTGAAATATATTCCCAATGACATAAACATAGTTCTGCTTTAGTGGTGAGAAAAGCATTGAAATCAGGAATAATATTTTTGGCTGAATGAATTACCTAGCCATCCTCCAGACCTTCATGCAAAAGAGAAGAAATGAATAAAAGCAGTCATTAATTAGGCCAGCTTGGTTCATGCCATGTTTTGGTGTAGCACTCTGCAAATCTTGCTAGCAAAAATTTGAATACGTGGTAGCCTTAAGATTAACATTGTCTTAAGAAAAAGAATGAGCTTCAGATGTTAATACTCCATATTAATATTTAAATATTCATTTAAAAACATTTTTAAAGTAGCTCAGATATGGATTTTTTCTACAACATATCTCATTTGTATGATAGACTATTGCCTGCAGTGCCTCACACACAATTCTTCAAATGAAAACTGAAATTTCCAAGCATATGGCATACTGGACACGTGCTTATGCATTTTTACTTCAAAATGAGTCACATTTGGTAGGTCCTCTGAGGGACTGGACTTATGATGGCCATTTTTGTTATTGCTTCTATCTCATTCTTCTAGGGTTGAAAGTGTTGTTTTGCTTTTAGTATTACTTTATTCACTTGATAAGTATTTAGCAAGTTACCATAGTATATGGGACATTGTCTTAATACTGGGGATACAGACACAAAGAAAAGTCAAAATTGTTGGTGCAGTTTAGATTCCTGGTACCTGGAGGCAGACAATGAGCAAAACGCATGCAAATATGGATAGTACATAGTGTGCCAGAGGCAGTGATCACCAAAAGATCAATGGAGCAAGAGAGTAGGGCTGGGAGAGGATCTTGTGTAATTGAAGAAGTCAGGTTGGGCCCACCAAGAAGGCACCATTTGAGCTAAGGCCTACAGGAGACAAAGGGCCCAGCAGACGACACCATACAGAGAGGGCTAGAGAGTACACAGAAAGGTACCTGTACCTTTCTATAGGAAGTTTGGAGACCAGCATCCCTAACTGGGAGCCACTGTGAGGAAAGTGGTCAGCACAGTAACATAGCCAGGTCCTTGGAGTCTTGCATGCCATCGTGGGTACTGTTACTCTGAGAAAAGGAGAAACAATAAAGAGTTTGAAAGCAGGAATGGCACAATGCCTCTTGGAGTCTTAAAGGATACCTCTGGCTGGTATATAAGGAAAGACTATAAGAGAAAAAGTTAGGAAGAAAAGGGTTAGTTAAGAGGCAAGTACATTAATCCAGGGACTGATAGTACCAGATTGAACTGAGAAAAACAAACAGTGTAGAAGGCAGAATGTGGTTGTGTCTTGACCATTCAGATGCCCCAGGAGTTTGAAAAGCTCAGAACTCTGAGTTCATGCACCTGGCCTTGGCTGTAGCATCTCCCAGTAGTTCCTATGGTTTGTTCCTTTTTGGACTATCTGGTCCATTTCCTCACCATGGGACCAGAACCCAATAAAGCCCATAGACATGTCAACTCCATTGTAGTAACTGACCAGAGCCCACGTACTTCACACTTCAGCTGTGCTCTTGCCATTGTTCTCTGCTCATTTTCAGATTTTCTTCCAGTTTGTAACCCTCCAGCTCTTTTTGTTAATTCAACAACTGCATTTTGCTTCCTGGTATTTGGCTTTCTTGTGTCCTCAGTATATTTACCCAGGTGTAGTAAGTCCTCAAGTGAGCTAGATGAGCAGGCACTAAGTTTGCTTCTGGAGGCTGCATCAGGGACTGATGGAAAATAATTTAGGAGTACAAACAACCAGGGAGTAGAGCCGCCAAACGAAGCCGTCAGATCCATAGGGTGCAAATTGGGCAAGAAATAGAAGGTAAAGCGTCGGGTTAAGGAACTGAGAAGAAATATTGGATTTGGTCAATGTGTGATAATATGCATTGAACCCCATCACTATGGTTCAATTAATACACGTGAATAAATGAAAACATCTTTTTTTTTTTTTTTTTTAAGTAAAGTGGTCCAGGCAGGAAGTGAGCATCAGTGAGGGAACAAAGCAGGCAGTTCAGGAGTTTTTAGGAAAGAGTTGAAGCGCCTGGGGTTTTGCTGTGTTGGCCAAAGGTCACCTGGTACCTAAATGGGTCACAGTGCTTCAAAGCTTGGCCTTGATCTCAAATGTCAGGTTTCATGACAGAATTTATCTCATTCTTATACTTGATTTAAAGATTTAGCTTTAGAGCACACTGTTTTCTTCTGAATTTTTTAGGACTACTTTGACCACTAGTGGCAGAGACAAACTCAAATTATCTCAAACAGAAAAAAAATAATCTATTGACCAATGTAACTAAAAAGCTCAAGAATGGTATTTTTTTAGGCAAAGCTAGATATAGAGACACAAGAAAATAACATGTAATACTTAGTTTCTTTTGCTATTGTTCAAGCATATTTTCCCTGGTGTTGGATTCATTCTCAGGTCGTTTAGTCAGCAACACCATCAGGAAGACAAATTCTGTCTCCCAACAGTTAAAACCAAATTTAGGATTGCATAGCATTATCTTGGTCATGTGCCCATGCCAGAGTTAGTTACTATGGCCAAAGAGGATAAAATAACTTTGGGGACAATGCTGGGGTCATTAACTATGGCCCAGAAGGATAGAATAACTTTGGGGTCTTTTGAAAATTGCATGCTTCTCTTGTTGTTTGAAGTTTTACTGTCACTCATACCCCTGTGAAGTCATTCATGACACGGTATGTGCATACACAAACAGGGCAAGGAGAATGTATCCCATAAGTTTTCTATCAGTAGTCAGCGTGATAACTGCTCATGACCTTCCTGATAAATGGCATCTCTGTCATGCTCATATGGCAGGCCTTTCCTTTTGCTGATGGTTAAGACTAATAAGTTAAGCTTTCTAAAAGACTGGGGTGGTTGCCCCAATCCTGTCTGTTTCACTTACATCGAGGAGCTGTCTCTCTCCAATGCCAAGGCTGCCACAGCATGATTATACATGAAGTTGAGCTTGTAATTAAATTCAATCTAGATTTTATATCATGTCTAGACTCATAACTCTAAGTCTGTATTTCAACCAGAGATGAGGATCATTGTGTGTTTCTACATCAAGGCATTTTTAATCCAGTGGCTAAACAAGCACTTTGAATTCAACTCACCTATCCTCAAATTTCACCTTCTGATTTTCCTTCACTACCCTGACTCTACTCCACTCCAATCCACTCTACTTTACATCTGATCTTCTTCTCATTTCTCTGCTGTAGATGATAGCACCCACTTCTGCCAAGCCACCCAAGCCTGGAATGTGAGTCAGTTAATTGACTATCTTCTGCTGCACTGTCCCCATTCTAACCACTTCCCTGGGAGTCCACCTTAGGTCTAACATTGCCCCATTCACACTTACACCCTAAGCCAGAATGATCCATCTGAGTATGAGCAGGAATATGTAGTCCCTACTTAAAATGCTTTAGGGACTCTCACTTCTTTATAAATTAAAGCACTCTCCAGAAGGGTCAGAGCTCTGTGAGCTGGCCACTCCCTGCCTATCCACCTCTGTTCTCAATGTGTTTCCTTAGGATCTATTTAGTATACCAACTACAACTGTCCTGTGTCTCCTGAAACAAATAAGATTTGCATCTTCACTTATATGTCTGTTACTCCTTGAATTTTCTTTTTTTTTTTTTTTTCAGTAAGTGTTATGAGAACTCACTTGTTCTGAGGAGGCTTAGGTCAAGTACCCGCCCCCTTTTATGAACACTTTTCTGGCTCAATGCTTTATCTCCTATGGGCCTCCACTTTACCTTGGGCACTTCACTTTCAGCTTCTGCAACATGTTGTGATTTTTGTCCATCTCTACCCCAATTTTTTTCTCTGCTCCATTGCAGGCAGAAACTATGTCTTATACATACTTAAACTCTCAGTGGTCAAAACGTCTTATCATTCAACAAGTATTTCTAAAGTGAATGAATAAGTGCATTTGTTTTTCTGAAGAAGTTATCTACTCCACTCTTTCCTCTGAAAATGAAACTAACTTGGTTGGCTGTGTTACAGAGTAAATAGTGCCCTTCCAGAATTTATATATTGAAGCCCTAAGCCTCAGTGTGATGACATTTCAAGGTGGCACCTTTGGAAAACAGGCTTAGATAGGGCCATGAGGGGGCCCACCATGGTGAGATTAGCATCCTTTTAAGGAGAGATTTGAGCTGTGTGTCCCACCAAGTGAGGACAAATAGAGAAGGCTGATGTCAGCAAACCGGGGAGGGCACCTTGCCAGCGACCAACTCTGTCAGCATCTTGATCTTGGACTCCAACCTCCGAGACTGAGAAATGTCTTGTTGGTGAAGCTGCTCACTCTGTGGTATAAAAATACCTTTGTCACAGAAGCCCAAACTAGAACAGGCCATATACTAAATATGTATGTTGGGAGGTTGAGTGAATGAAGAATAGTGAAGGGGGGAATCAGGTGGAAAGTGAATTCCTGACATGGAACATGCCTATGCTGAGACCAATGTGAGGGTAGAATAATTTCAGTGTGTCTGTTTTCCTCATCTCATAATTAGGGGACTTTGATTAGATGATCTCTAGTCCCTTCTAGCACTAGCATTCTGTTTATAGAGCTGTATTAGTTTTAATAACACCAGTTTTGCTACAATAAAATAAAGATGTCTAGGAAAGGGTAAGTCAAAAATCAGAATGAGAGAAAACAAAGTTGTGAAATAGAAAGGTTTTATATGCTGAATTGCTTATAAAAACTACCAAAGACACTTTTTTAGGCAGGTGAAAATTGGAGGGAGAATTTTAAGTATGAAAGATTTCCTTTGTTCAGGGAATGTAGCTTTTAACAACTAATTCTGTATAAGAAAAGATTATATTAGATAATAAAAGATGTTATGTTTCAGTGTGTAAATATCAAAGCAGGGAATTTTTAATCTCTTGTCATGTGATGAGAGTAATTATAATGTGCCAGTAAAATTTATGGATCCAAAATATATTTTGTGCAATTGTCAACTCAAAATCATGTTTATAGCGGCATAGAATGAAACAAAAATTCATAGCTATTAGTGAATGTATTAATTCATATAATTAAATATGTTTGTGTCTATAAATATATGTATAAATATATGTAGAGATATATATATATAAAATAGCCTTTATTGACCTTGAAATTCACCTTTCTCAGGAGTGGACTCAATATTAGAGAACCCTGCCCGAGCATGTATTTTTCATCTCTTTATTGTGTTACTATATCTTACTGGAACAGAAATATATCAATTATATCATTGGTTGAAGCTACATAAACAGTCACCTTTATAGCACTATTTCAATTTAGGGAGAAGGCTCTTATCTTACAACCTTGTAGATTAGTGTGATACCTTGCCAGCAGGAGCTAAAATTCTATAAATATTTATTTAAGAAATTGATTTGAAAATGAATAAATAAACACAGTAGAAATTTACTAGTGTACTAGTAATGTTGGAATACAAACTGAAAGCAGAACCAGATAATGTATTACAATGGTTAAAATGCTGAACAGTGGAGACAACATGACTTCACACGCTAGCTCTGCCATTTACAAACTAAATGTCTTTGGGCAAATTACTTAATATCATTAAGGCTCACTTTTCATATCTACAAAACAAATTAGTTTCTCTGAAAGTAAAATGCTAGAAAAAATTTTAGCACAACTCTGATTTCTCAGTAAACTGATTACTTCTTAGCTTTTTAAGTGAAACAATAATCACAAAATTTAAGTTAATAAGATCATTCAGGCTCCCTTTTCATTAGTCACTGACATTTTCATGGAGGAGTTGGAATTTTAGGGGCTGCTTCTCTAAGGAAGGGAAATTTGAGTCCTGAGGGGAAGCACCCCAGGATCAGCTTGTGGCCTAGGAAGGTTAGAGAAAAGGGGCTGCAATGAGAAACAGGTTTTTCTAGACATTGGCGATTTTGAAGACAAGTTAGTCACACAGAGCAATCTAGAATTTTTAACTGGACTTGAGGTTACACAAGTTTTAATTGCACTAAGTTTACACCTGAGCTCTCAGAAAGAGGAAGTCAAGGTCAGTGTCATATGTTGGAAATAACAGCCACATGCACTAAGGAATAAGCTAAGAAAAGGCAGTTTTTGAAATAAAGTGTTGAACTAAGGTTAGGAAAAAAGACACACACACACACACACACACACACACACACGCACATGCACTTGACTACTGGAGGACAGAATTAAAGGTTTAGAAACTAAAGCAACAGGAATGAGTGTTAGGGGCGAGAGCGAGGCACCTGAACAAGAAGGCTTCCTCTGGGAAATTCTCCAAGTGCTGTGAACATATTGGAGTTCAGATAAGGGTGCACATTTGGTAGAAGGAGGTAAAGGGAATTTATCTTAGTTTGAAATAGGAAGCTGGATAGCTGATGAAGGGACGCTGAAGATGGACTGAGGGTTTGTGGTAGTGGGAAGATGTGGCGCAGAACAGGGAATACATCCTAATAGATGTTGTGTAGCTCTGATAATTTATTTGCACAATTCCCCTGCTTTCTGGGTTTAGGAGTAAACTAAATCAATGACTGAGATGATGTAAGTTTCAGGATTTACAAAGAACATCAGGGAAAAGCAGGGCCTGCCTAAGCAGTTGTTCATTGTCAAATGAATAATTACACACTTGGACATTACTGAAAAGGAGTCTGTTAGGGACACTATACAAGAAAAGAAAAATCCAGATGCGGGTAAATAATCATATTTCTAAAAACATCCCTTAGTCAGAGCACATGATCCAGAGTAATTTCAGCATCACTTTACATTCTCATGGCACCTAGCATCTTCTCTAGATTTTGTTTCCTTGAAGTTAATAACTGAGTTACTTGTGATTATTTTTGTGATGTTCACCATCACCACTGGTCTGCCATATCTGTTTTCTTGACTATTGGGTCATAAGGGCTAACCCATAGTAAAGTGGTTCCTCAGCTCACAAACACTTTTGTTTGCAAACACTTTGGTTTTCACATTATGTATCTGGTGACAAACATGAGCATGGCCATCTTTCCACATGCACACAAACATGGCCACCTTATCCAGAACAAAGGAACAAATTAAGTTCATGAACTGAGGTACCACTGTAGCTGCTCAGTAAGTCCATGACACAACATTTACTTGAGTGGAGAGAATGTTGTGTTTTTGAACAGTTTTTACCTGATGATGCTGTGTACACTTTTACAAGTTGAGATTTTTTTAAAAATTTTATTTGATTTTATCTTACATTTTTATTTTATTTTACAGATAGTAAAATCCAACGAAGCATAACAGAACAAGGTCAATCAAAACAAAACAGTAGAACTGGTACAGAACTTCAAAGCAAGATACAATAGCTACTATAGTATATCTTGTTATCTTCACAATAGTTGTCCATTCCTTCAGGTATAGCAAAATCAAACCAAAAACAAAACAGAATAAAACCAATAAAAAGAGAATATGAATTAAAGCCAAAAAAATTAATCAGAATAAAGCAAAACAGTGAGAACAATATTGGGCCTCAAAGACAAGACAGAAGGGAATTCCCCATATTTGCCACACTGCATACTGTCATCTTCCGAAAAGATGCTCAGACTGCCAGCCCCAGGCCTGAAAAGTCATCCAAACAATACAAGCATTTAGTTGCTTCATGTACCTTAGTTGCTATCAACTTAGCTAGTCCTCTGAACCAACAGGTTGCTTACGGGGAGTGGCAGGGGAGCTGTTCTTGATTGTTTGCTGCACACCAGTAGGCTTACAGGAGGTACATCTTTCTCTTCCTGGAGTCTGTGCCAGTCACGTGCCACTCACTAGGAAGGCAGGCTAGTTGTCTTCTTGTTGGAGCCTCCCTTCTCAGTGTGGTGGGTTCTCAGGAGGCACATCTTTCTCTTCCTGGGGTCCACCTAAATTTTATTTTAAAGATAGTAAAATCCAGCAAAACAAAACAGAACAAAGTCAATCAAAACAAAGCAGTAGAACTGGTACAGAACTTCAAAGCAGAATATTAGGAAAGCAATAGCTACTATGTTATATCTTACCTTCACCATAGCTGTCCATTCCATCAGTTATAGCAAAATCAAACCAAAACAAAGCAGAATAAAACCACTCAAAACAGAATATTGAATAAATCCAAACAGTCAGAATAAAGCAAAACAGTGTGGACAATATTGGTCCTCAAAGACAAGATAGAAGGAAACACCCCATATTTGCTGCATTGCATACTGTCATCCTCCCAAGAGATGCTCAGACTGCTGGCCCCAGGCCTGTAAAATCAACCAAACAATACAAGCATTTAGTTGTTTTATGTACCTTAGTTGCTATCAATGTAGTGGGTCCTCAGAACCAGCAGGTTGCTTACAGGGTGTGTGGGGGGTGTTGTTGATTGTCAGCCCATGTGCCTATAGACTCACAGAAGGCATTGACTTTTCTCTTCCTGGAACCCGTTGCACTGCTTACCAGGAAAGCTGGCTAGTTGTCTTCTGGTTGCATCCTCCCTGACCCAGCATGGAAAGTTCTTGGGTGGCGCTCTGTAAATTTTTTGAGTGTTTGTTTTTTCTGACTCATAAGGGCAAAATATTTGTGTAATTCCATCAAAATCATATGAGTATTATGCTGTGACTAAATATATAAGTAAGCGTGCCTTAAACTAGCCTCTCTGTAACTAAAACCTAGCCTCTGTAATTGTTACACTCAAATTTGTCACTGTTTATCACTTTTTCTCCTTATTACACACCTTTTTTTTTTTTTTTTTTTTTTTGGTCTTTTTGAGATAAGGTCTCACTATGCAGTTCAGACTGGCTTTGAGTTCACTTTGTAACCCAAACTGGTCTTGAGCCCACCATGATCCTCCTGCCTCAGCCTCCGAGTGCTGGGAACCTTATTACACACTTTGTCATACTATTTTAAACTGGTTAATATCAAGAGTAGTATATAATACATTTTACTATAGAACTAAATGCTTGTCTTAAAATGGATCCTTCCTATTTAGGGTTTGAAAAGAAAAGCAGGTATTCTGGAGGATATTGCTAGTAGAAGTTTTATTTTTAAAACAAAATAAATTCTCAGGTATCTAATGTATATGGTCTGATATATATGATTTCTATATTCTTACACTAGTGTTTTTTGAAATCTGAAAATGTGTTTATTAAAAGTTAAGTTATTCTCTAGGTTATAATCCCCATTTCACACAGTTATTTTGAAGGAACTTTACATCATATTTACTATTTGGTCTTCATATTTTAGTTACATTTAGAATTTTGATCAATGTATTTCTGTAAAACAGTAATGAACTGTTTCTTTTTCAATTTTACTTTTTAACATCAATATATTTTCAGCAAGTCTATCAAATAAACCATTCCAATCAAAATCATAAAAAATAGAATCTGCATTTTATAAACTGAAACTATTTATACTGAAAATTATTCTATATTTTTTTCCTCTTTTAAAACTGATTTTATTTTCACCCAGCTAACACTAATCCATGGCTATTTACATAGTGAGCAAAATAGCACCTCTCCCTTCCTCTGGATCCCAGATTGTCATAATTAAGTGGCTGGCACAGTATCTGATGGCTTGTGGGTCTGAATGTCTCCATGTTATCCCAAGTGTTTCCGTTCTCTACTATGTAATAAACACAGATAGGTTGGTAAACTCCCACTGTTTAAGATTATTTATATGTGTGATTGACCTACATAAAGTAGTATAGATTGTCCAGAATTAAAGATATTCATACTTATATTATCTTTGATTTTATTTTATGAAGTTATAATGAAGATTTTATATTACCTACCTCGCTAAGAAGATTCTCAAAACAAAAGGAAACTGTATCTGCTGTCCTCACTGAAATATTGTAAGGATTAATGGGACATTTGAAGTTAGTGCATTTCTTCTAAGAAGCTCAAAGCAAAAACAAGACATCACTTTCTTTTGAAAGACATATGTTTTTCTGTCAAACCAAACGTAAAGCACTCAGCATGATACCTGTTTCTGATCTAACTTACTGGTTGTCTTGGATACATCAAATTATTGATGTTCCTGTATTACAGAAATCAAATGATGAAGGAACCAAGTAGGTGGAAAAAAATGTTGCCCAACTTTCAATCATATGTTAGAACATGAGTATACAGTAGTCAAAGAAATGAAAGTCAAAAGTTCAGGTTACATGTAAATATAAGATTTAGAAACAAAGTATTGGGCCAATTCTTCCCTATATATTTCTTATTCCCTAATTTTATTAATTGTATTCACTCAAACAGTATTTGAAATATATGTCCATTTCATGAACTCCAAATTAGAGCTATTTATTAGTGACCACTATTTGCTATTTGTTACTGATCAGGTGCTCAGGGTGGGAAACCAAGCTTCTTCCTTTGTTCCTTCTTTCTCCCTCACCCCTTAGTTCCAAGTCATTAGTGAGAAACTTTGGTCTTTGTGATCTCCATACATCTCAAGCCTAGCTCATTCTCTGCATGTCCATTTCTTACCTTGAATGCTGCTCCTGACCCCTGCTTGTCACTCTACTTTATTTCTTGACATCTATCTTCCCTGTCATCCAAAGACCACAAGAAATAAAAGTGAGTGTGTGAACCGCACACACCACTCCACTGCCATGGCTTTCCATTGTACTTATTTTTAAAATGCCAACTACTTACCAGGTTCCTACCTGCCTCTTCCTTGCCAGGTTCTGTTCACTTGGCATTCTTTCATTTCCTTAAATACCACTGTAATGTCTTCCTGCAGCTTCTTTATGGAGTGGCCAGCTCTTTCCAATTATTTAGGACTCAGCTAATTCCACCACTTCCATCCTCCTCCACAAAGTCCTTCCTGACTGCCTTACATAGTTAGTTGTTACTATCACCTAGAGCACTTCATTGTATCAGTTGTAATTTATTGTGGTAAATACTATGAATGAAGCAGAAAGGTTTCCTTCGGAGAACTTATCACAATTTACTCTTTGTGTCTATTTGTTGTCTATCTCTCCCAAAGAACGTAGGCTCTCTCTGAGCACAAGAAGCAGACCTGTGTAGTTAAGTTCTGGCTCATAGAGTGCATTGGTGCCAAGCTTGCAACTGGTATGTGTGAATGAATTCATGGAGGATGAATGAATAAAAGGAAAAGTATGAAGAAACTAGATATATTAGAGGGTTAGCAATCAAAAGTATTTATAAGGAACTTATTGGATGTGAGGTTTAGCAGTGGTTTTTACTCACTCTGCATGCCACCATGCCATGTAAAAAGTTTTGACTTATATGAGTGAGATTTTAGAGACAGTCTCCATTTCCTCACCTCAAAAGAAGCCAGAGCAAATGACCACCAAGTTCACTTTCAGTACTGAAACTCCCAGCTGTTTTGGAGTTGTCCCCCAAGCTAGGCAGATGCTACCGCCTCCCAAAGTGTCTAGAAATGCAGTGTGTGACTAAAGCATCTCTCCTCCATGAAAGAATGAGCTTGGTTCAAGCAGAGGACCTAGAAAGCTTTCTGGGCAGGTTCTTTCCCAAAGGAAGGCTAACTTGACGCAGGACGATGACACTGAACTGGGTGATCTCATGCTCTTTTGTTTCGGAAAACCCAAGTTACTGGTGAAGTCAGCTGTGTACAGGGTTTCATCATCCTGCCCCCACCTGTTTTCATCCCTGCCTACTTCCCCACAGAGGGGAGCAATGCAAATATCTATCAGGGTAAGAATGGGCTTCCTATTAAATATCTGTTCAATATAACTTTGGAAGCAATCCTGGAACATCCACTAGTATCTTTTCATAGCCCTTTATCTCTCGAAAGTTGTTGAGAGAGCTAAATTAAAGTTGCCTACCATCAATCTTTGTACTCTACACTGTAAATCAAAGGAATGAAATACTTCTCATCACAATTCAGATCCCAAACAGGTAAAAATTACAACATAAAACAAAATTTAATACTGGCATTGCCCCTGTCACCTAAGCCATATATTCTTGACTGAAGTAATCAGCAAGGGGTGTGCTTGTGCCGTAACTCAGCAATTGTTTCAAAGGCTGTGGAGTTTGCAAATACATTCCATTTTTATCATCCCCATACTTCAAAACAAGTGTGGTAAAGACATGGGCATCATTTTTACTTGATTCTTAAAACTGAAAATTTTGATCCAGTTTCTGTGACTGTTTCGCAATTTCACTCTGTATTGACAGTTTCCTTAACACAAATTCAGGTTGTAAAGAATGAACTTTCTTCACTGTCACAGAGCATTTTTGGTGAAGCCTTTTTATTTGCAAGTTGCAACTGACAACAGTTTTAGAGAAGTAAGATGAGAAAATAAAGAATTGGACAAGTAGTCCAAGGAGCTAAGCTCTGCTGGGGGCCCTGATATTGATTTGTGGAGCCTTATGTCATTTTTTTCCTCTCTGTGCTTCAATTCTGCCATTTACAAAATATGGATTACAGACCATATTGTCAATGTGTGTAACCAGTGAAGTCACTCATTACAGATAAAGAGCTAACACTGATCAAATGTGTCCTACAAGCACAGCACTGTGATGAAGACCTCCTGTACGTGAGCATTTACAGAACTTCCCAAATGCCTGGGAGGAAGCAAGTGTCTGAGTACAGAGAATTTACACACCATGTGAAATAGAAGCCACAGTGTTGCAGCCTCAAATTTTCTTGCAGTCACCAGTCTTGGAGTTACAGATTTACTGTAGTTGTGCGTCCTTCTCCAAAATTGCACCCCGAATTTCAGAGAAGCCCATAAATATGGACAATATTTTACTAAAACAATGTAAGCTAAAAGGAAAACATTGTCTTCAAAATAAATCTTACTGGATAAGGTTTCTAATGTTGCCCCAAACACAAGCCAAATACTTTGTTTCATAAGACTATCACTGGGGATGCAAGCGCGTCTATGGGTAAGTCCCACTCTGCCCAGCCATCACAGGAGTGAGAAAGAAGCCCTTCCATTATTCCTGTCCAGCCTCAGTCTCTTAGCTGTGAAATTAGTAAAAGAGGATCTTCCCTTGGCTAGCCTATCCTGCTGACCTAAAAGCCAGAGTGAATATTAAAGTCCTTTGTTGATGCAATATATTCCTTCAAGGAAGTAAGAGCACCCTCCCATTTCATATAGACTCACTATAAGCTTTGCCTGCAGCCTGTGTAAGGTTACTTTTGGGGTTCCCAGTCACTGGTACTGAATACCTGGTTGGTGACTCCTATGCTTGCTTTATAGCAAGTCAGGCCATTCTTTTACTTGGTATGTTGTGTTGTTTTGTCTGTAGAGTTGTTAGCCCTTCTCCTTGAGTTTCCCTCCTGTCAGACTTACTCTTACAATTAGGTATCCCAAAATTTTCTGCTTTTTAAAAGAATATTCAGCATATTTATATACTAGAAATTCATGAGAGTTTATGCTTTGCATAAAATCTTAAGAAAGACTTATTTGTATGTGTGTGTGCAATTACGGGCAGATCATTAGAAGCACAGGAAAGCTGACTGTGGGAGTTCCATTTAGGACTCCACATGTTTATTACCATCAGAAGACACTAATAGATTTGAGAAAAAAAGGAAAGAAAACAAGCCCCAAAAGCTAAACATTTGCAAGTTGTTTAAATACCCCCTAATGATTGCTTTCTAAATTTTTCTCCCAATCAGTTATTCTTTTTCACTTGAAGTGTTAGTAGAAAGCTTTAGCTAAGAATTTGTTGCAGATAGCATCATAATTATAAGATAGAGGAAGGGGACCTCACCATCTTATCAGAGATTGAAAGTAACGAGAAAACTCCCTGCATATCATGGAGCTTACATTAAGTATTTCAGTCTCAGCATAGCACATTTCTCATTGCAAACGTAAGGCAGCTTCCAGCATATGCCAACTCTATAATAAACATAAGTGCTGCAGCAGTATAATTAATAGCAAGCCATTTTCATTCTTAAAATTCTAAAAGGGAGTATTTTTCACAAAAATTCAAAAGATAAAGCCAAAGTAAATTTGGCAAATATTGCAATATATCAATATAATCTCACTGTTTAAAAGCCAGTGTGCAAAATTTTAGACTTGAAAATTAATGTCACTGTCAGACAGATTCTTTACTTATATTTATTGCATTTTAAAAATGTGATCTCTCTTACTTTATTTTAGATGATTCATCTTGCAACCATATTTCTTCTGGAATATATATCTCCTTTATACACTTCTAAAATATACACTAGATAGATTCACAAAATAAAATGGTATTTTTACATAGAATTTTCTGCCTTCCTATTTCCTATTGGCATGTATCCTATTGCTTTAAATAATGATGATGACATAAAAAATTGCCAACACTTACTAACACTTAGTATCTTTTAAGATTTTTGTGTTTAATCATAAACATTCTTATCAGGGAGATTATCTCCTTGTTATAAATGCTAAAAATGAATCATAGAAATATTAGTCAACTAGTTAGTGATGAGTGAGATTGAGCCTTACTATCCAGTTCCAGAAGGTGTGTTCTAAGCCCCTCTCCTACCCATCAGGGCTCACGAACAATACTGTTGCTGCTTGATGTAACTGAGTTTTATAGAAATGAGCTCTCTGACTCAAGATCTGTCTTCTGTAGTGATGCATGCCTATAATCCCAGCACTCTGGCAGGCTGAGGCAAGAGCATCACAAGTTTGAGACCATTCTGGGCAGCTTTGTGACATAATAAGACCCTGTCTCAAAATAAAAACTTTTTTAAAAAAGGCTAGGGATGAAGTGAAGGCTCTGGGTCCAATACACATTACTATTACTACTACTACTAATATATACACACACATACACAAACACAAACTATACAGTAATGATGATGATCTGTTTTCTGATTTTTGTTGAAAACTTACATAAAATATGAGATGTGGAAGAATGTCAAAATCACTTCTCCAAAATTCTGAGCTGTCTTTGTTAAGTTCTCCATTTCTGGCCTGCACCATGCCTACCATGGTACCTGGGTTTTCATTCTCTGGTGGTTGGAGGCTGCACGAGCGACCCAACCATCTTCCCGTAAACTGCTCCCATGATTTAAGCTTATTTATCTTCATAAGTTTTGAAACACAATATTGTAAATACAAATATGTCCTGATACATAACAAATTAATAGTGTGTATTTCAACCTGCCAAACTTAAAATGTTTTGAATTCCAAAGTAGTATGGCAGCAAGTACTGGAGAAAACTAATCATTTGTTATTTACCAAAAGTCACTTGCACATGATATCTGTCCTTGGTGCTTTGTTTCATATTTTAAATCCAATAAAATGTTTACAAAGCAAAAGCACTGTGCTCGTTTTTCATATTTTACTTGAACTTTTTCTTTTATTTTTTTCTTGCTGTCTATACCACTTTGCACTGAAGATAAGTTTGCTGACATATAGCATAATCATTTTTCTCAGTTATCCAATTCTTTTCTGTAATTTTAATTTTCATATATTGAAAATTAGTTTTGTTTAGTTTACCATTCATAATCACCTCAGCATTTTAAAATTGACTTAGCTCTGTTTTTAACGAATCATTTAAAAAAAAAACCTTATTCAAATAAAATCTTTAGTGGGTGTTGTTTTCCTTTCTTTCTTTATTCCTTGCTCCATTTCCTCTTCTCTCTTCCCTTTTCTGCCTTTCCTCCACCCCTTCTTTCCTTCTACAAATGTTGTGACAGTTCTTCCACACCCATACCATGGTATAGATAAAAAGATGAAGAGATACACGGCCACCATTTAGGAGTCACACATCCAGTGAGGACAAACACAGCAAGTGATAGGTGAGCTCCCAATGGACAAGTGGTTGAATGGGCTATTGAATCAGCAGACACTCATGGAGGTATGCTTAGCAGACAGCTGAGTGAAAAGAAGACATAAGATTTAGAAACACAAGTATGTGTTTGAGAAATTCCAACACTAGCAGGCAATAAACAATTCACTGTAGTGAGAAATGGTAGCAAGAAGTCCCAACAAGACTAGGAGAGGAGTGTTTGGTTCCAGAATAAGAAAGGCCTGGTGTTCCATCTTTGCAGAGTTTAATTTTACTCTGAAGATTTAAGGGCCTTTAGAGAATTCAAAGAGAAGAGAAAACAGTTTTGAATTTTAATGAATTAACTTTAAAAAGAAGTAAGAGGATGAAATGACTCAGATAATGTGGGAAGATGTAGAAGACTCTAGCCATAATGAGAATACAAAGAAGTAATCATGCTTAGAAAGATGGAAGGAGAATGGACAGGATATCAACTGCATAGAGTACTAGACCAAGAAAGGCAGCTACAGCTAGTTTTAAGTTTCTAAACTGGAAGACTTGGAAGATGTTGCTGTGAATAGACAGGAAGAACTATCACACACAGATAATTCAGATTTTAAAATGATGAGATTAAACAATAATGGAGCATCCAGATTCAGAAGTAAAGCCATCACCACTAAGATTGGGGACAGCACATATATGTTTGGTTTTATTTCTATTATTTCACATTGTTTTTGAGAATCTAAAATATGGAAATAAGAAAACAATATATAACTAATACTGAAAAGAAGAAAAATATTGTTTTGCAATATGATCATGTTTAAGAACTACAACAAAATCATGATGTCTAACTAAATACTATTAGAAGAACCACTGGAATTTGGTAATAGTAATATATATAAAATATGCAAATGAAATTACTTTTCCTTAGTGTATCAATAATAAGCTGAAAATGAAAATGGAAAATACAAAAAAGAGAACAAAATAATAAAACTCATAAGAAAATACACTAAGGAAAGTGAAAGACTTAAGTAAATTAGAAATTTTCAGCAAATAAACATAATAATATTTCATATACTGGATTGTGTGTTATAAATATTTCAAATTTGGTATAGCTGAAGGAAAATACAGATAAAAGATAAGTAGAAATGAGGAAAATGTTTGTAAACATTTAAAAGGCAATACAAACAAATCCTTTAAACTGATAAAAAATATAAGTAGCACAAGTACAAATACAAAAAATTTAGGAGGCAATAAATACATGATTATATACTGTTATCTCAAAGTTGTTCTTTTAAACTACAAGTTAGGGAAGTAAAGCTTAGAAATATCAGTGAGATACCATTCTCTGTCATTAAATATGCAAAAAGTACAAGCATTCAGTAATACAGGTTTTAACAAGGCAGGACCAATCCTTAAATGCTATGTTCAGTAATGCTATTAAAATGCTAGCATTTCACTCCATAAATAGTGGCTACCCTGAGTCCCCTTCTTTTTCCCGAACTTTGTCCCACTCTTTCTGATTGACCAGACTCTTCTGTATTCCAGATGAATTAATGAGATGGCCAATGACTGGCACACGGATGCTCCTGCATGCTATTGCTTATGTATTATCAGATATATATAATATTATTTTGGGGGATGGGCATAGCAAATCAGTGCTTCTTTGTACTTCAGGTAAACATATAAATACCTAAAACTTTTTGAAAAATTATATAGCTATGTCCATTGAAATTCAATAACTGAGTGCTTTTAACACCAAACTCCACTTTATTTTTCAATCTTTTTTATTTTTTATTTTGAAGATAATAAAACCCAACAAAACAAAACATAATAAAGCCAATCAAAACAAAGCAATGAAATTGGTATAGAACTTTGAGGCAGTGTAATAGGAAAACAACAATGACCACAATAGTATATCTTGTTATCTTCACAATAGTTGTCCATTCCATCAGATATAGAAAAATCAAACCAAGTAAAACATCCAATAAAGCAAAAATAATTAATCAGAACAAAACAAAACAGTGAGAACAATATTGGACCTCAGAAACAAGATAGAAGGAAATTCCCCATATTTTGTATACTGTGTACTGTCATCCTCCCAACAGATGCAGGACTGCAGTCAGTCAAACAATAGAAACATTCAGTAGCTTTTTGTACCTCAGTTGCTATCAATTCAGCCCATCCTCCAAGCCAGCTAGTTACTTATGGGGCAGGGGTCATGTGAGGGGGAAAGTTCTTGATTTTCAGCCTGAGTGTCAGTAGGCTCACAGGAGCTGCTATCTGACTTCTCTCTCTCTGGGCCCCCATGTCTTGCATGGCTTACCAGAAAGGCTGGCTATTTGGTTTCTTAATGGGCTCCTCCCAGTCCCAGTATGACTGATTCTTTTTCCATCTTGAAAAATAATATCACCAGCATAGGTGATATAGGCAAAAAGACACTTTTAATAGCATGATTTATATAGCCAAAAACTGTAATCAACACAAATGCTTGCCATTACAGTACTGTATATTCAGACAATGGAATCTTTTATAGCTACTTAAAAGAACAAATTAGATTTATGTGTATTGATTTGGAAAGATGTGCATAGTACATTGTTTAAAAACAAACATCACAATGTGTAATTGTGTACTGTTTGCTTAGAAGCAAAATGTCCTTTCTGTTTTAGAAGAATACTAAATACATTTTAGTAAAAGGAGGTATACATCTTTTCTTGTCTCATACACTTAGACTGTAAGCATAAATGTGTATGGCATGAGGATTAAAATGTATGGAAAAATACATTCCCAACTGTGGAGGAAGGAATGGGTAAAGAGGTCATGTGCAATTTCTCTTCATGTAACTCAGTAGTGGTAGATTATTTTAATAAGTTTTCCACTTTGGTTCTTTCCAAAGTGGGTCAGGGGTTTGAGATAGTGCCATCCTCCAAAGTGGAAGCAAAATGGTGGTCATAATAGGGCATGACAAACTAAGCACAAGTTATATTATTAGGTAAAAAAAGAAAGCAATAAAAATTTTGACTCACTGAATGATACATTTTATTCTATGTACCAATTTCTTCTAGAACATTAGTTTCTAATATTTTTAGGTGTGAGTTGTTCTCAGAAGAAGTGGATGAAATCTCTTT